>SNQJ01S0019261.1:155772-182214 GCA_010110895.2 Picea sitchensis | reverse complement strand
CACACACTCACTAGTGCTCAGCCACTAGGATCACGTCCACATGTACTCATACACAGTGACATCCTACTCAACATATCTCTATCTCACTACTTCTCACAAGAGAATCATCTGGAGTACCACATCGTCTCAACTCTCTACACAAAGGAGAACAATAAACCCATCACATGGGATCCTTCACCCCTCACATGGTTACACATCGTTTCATCTTCGTCTCAGAGAGAACGACACACCCAACTCATGGGCATATTCCCTTCACAGGGGCACACAGTGTTCCATCTCTGTTTCAGAGAGGAACAACACACCCATCTCATGGGCTTCCTCACCCCACACAGGTGCACATAGTGTTCCATCTATGTCTCATAGAGGAACTACACACCCATCTCATGGGCACACCCAACTCATGGGCTTCCTCACCCCACACAGGGGCACACAACGCTCCATATCCATATCAAAGAGGAAAAACACACCCATCTCATGGGCACACCCAACTATTGGGCTTCCTCACAGGCCAACTCACTCAGTATGTGTTCTGGAGGATGTCTCACGTAGCTATAATAATCAACACTCCCTCTCAGCTAGGGAGGCATTCTCCATCAGGTCAAGTCTCGCATGGAAGTACTCGAACTTCGTCTTGGCTGTAGTCATCAACACTCCCTCTCATCTAGGGAGGTATTCTCCACCAGGCCAAGTCTCTCACGGAATTACTTGAACTTTGTCTTGTCAATAATCATCAACACTCCCTCTCAGCTAGGGAGGTATTCTCCACCAAACCAGTCTCTCATGGAAGTACTCGAACTTCATCTTGGCAAGAAGTTTGGTGAAGATATCTACAATATGCTCATGTGTAGGAAGGTATTGCACATGTACTTCTTTCCTCTGCACCATGTCTATGATATAATGATATTTTATCTCAATGTGTTTCGATCTATCATGAAATAAAGGGTTCTCAGAGAGCTTCACACAGCTCTGGTTATCATAATGAATAATAATAAGATCCATCTCATGATCAAATAAATTTGTCAGAAGCTTGTGAAGCCACACTGCTTCGCAAATTTCCACACTCAATGCTATATACTCTGCTTCTACAGTACTTAAGGCCACAGAGCTTTGTTTCCTGCTGCACCAGGAAACCATGGTAGACCCCAAGGTAAAAACACAATCAGACATGTTATTCTGGTCCACTGCGCTCCTTTCCCAATTGACATATCCATGTAAAATCAAGTCTACACTGGAGGCATATCTCAGGTCATATCCAATTGTGCCTCGTAGATATCTCAATACATGTTTCGTTGCTATCTAGTGAGCATTTCTTGGTTGACTCATGAATTGACTAAGTACATTCACTACATAATATATATCGTGTCTGGTGTTAACCAGATATATCAGTGATCCAATCAATTGTGCATCAATCTTGTCTGAATCATCATCATTCATTTTCTTCAAATCCATCACCATCGGTGTAGGCATGGATTTTCATTCTGTCATACTGAACTTATTTAATATCCCCACTRTATATTTTCCTTGACCCAAAAAAATATCATCAGTSCTTTGCCATACTTCTTGTCCCAAGAAGTAGTGCATCATACCTATATCCTTCATCTCGAAATAAAAAGTCAAGGCTTGCTTGTATCCAACAACAAGGCTTCCTGAATAAGTCAAAAAAATCAGGCTCTCGTCACCAACAATGTAATAATATAGGTTTGGATCAACAACACTCTTGCTGAAACCCAAACTCATCAAGAATCCATCCATCTTCTCGTACCAAGCACGAGGTGTCCATTTTAGTTTATACAGAGCTTTCTTCAACCTGTACACATGAGATTTCTCGTCTTATATCACGAATCCTTCTGGATGCTCAATGTAAAATTATTCCTCAATCTCCCCATTGAGAAAGGTTGTCTTTACATCCATCTGATGTAGTTTCCAACTCATGGATGATAGTACATATGTAAGTGTATCGGGCTACTAGATCAAATGTCTCATCATAAACAACTCCCTTTGTTTGTGGGAATCTTCTGGCTACAAATATCGCTTTATATTTCTCGACACTTCCATCAGTTGCATGTCCCTCTGCCCCTTGCAGAGTTTSTCGAGCTTAGACAGGCCTTTCATGGCCTACTGCAATGTTTCTRGGAATATCAACTTGAGCAACAGGATCAATAATTGTCTCCCTCTGAACTGCTGAAGGGGAGAAGGTCTTTTCCTTCTTCTCAAATAGTTTTGACTCCCTCTGAGTCAAGTGACTCCCTCTAAAGTCTGAAGGATAACCATATTCCTTTGTTGTTAACCTGCCTGGAACAAGGAAATAAACGAAAGGAAACAAGACAAGAATATATCATAGAGGAGATTCATGAGTACATCTCTAGAATCAAAACAATTTAAGGAGTGTTGTCACAACTACAATACCTACTTGTAATGTAGCAACCTTAGAAATGTAGGTTAGAGGCATGCTAATTAAAAACAATCAAACCTGGAGTCTTCACTTCCAGTGTGTTGTTCCTCTGAATTCACTGAGATCCCTCTGGATCATGATTGTAGCAAAGGTTCCTTCCTCCTACAAATACACTAATGACAATGATGAAAATAATATATACAAGTGCATACCTGAGAGTGTACACCAATGGAGATTATGCTTTCTTGTCAATGTCATGATGAGAAATGATATTCCTTGCTTGTTTACCATAGACTAGAAGGAAAATTATGTTGTTGTAGCTTCCTATGGCCACCTTCCACTGCTACATTCTATAAACAGACTTGTTTGCCCATGTAGCCACCTTGTATCATACATATCTCTAACGAAGTTTGCATCAACATTGTAGCTATTGTAGATGGGGTGTCTTTGCACTTTGGTCTTCATGCTCAGGATAGACCACATGCTTGGTCCTTCTATACCTTAACTTTTGATTTACATAACTCCTCGATATCAAGTTGTTTGGGTCTTATTCTCAAATACAAGATGGAGATCCTCCAACTATATGTTCCAGAACATCAACCCTAAAGGATACTTCATTCTTCACTTAATCAACCTTAGATTTTTACTGATAATCACCCTCAATACAATATCCTGCCTCTGCTACAACAATATTTTCTATTGATCTTCAACAACCCTCAATCCCCTTTGTTTCTCTTTGCCTCGAACCACTCTATGTTGCCTCAAAAAACCTATGTTAATGGCTTTCTCAGTTTAGTCATATATGTGCACTCTCCTTGTTAATTCATGAATGTGATTTTCCAATCCCTCGTGAAATCACTCAACGATTACATGCAATAAAGAAGAAGAATAACTCCAGATTGCACACAAATATTAAAACATCAAACTCATCCCTTTGATGCCTCAGAAAGTACTATAACAGTTTTGTCATTTTGGTTTTTAAGTCCACCATTTAGGAGCTTAAATTTGTGTTCATGACAACCCTTAGCGGTTGCCCCAAGAACTTCCATAAAACAAACTTGTAGCTGACTCTGATGATGGAAAATGGTTGAGTGTCATGGTATCCTTTTGTCCCTTCAAACCCTCCTCTCTCTGCACAAGCCTTTTCCCACAACCCTCGGCCTGCTATAGGGGGCTTACAACCCTTAACACTCCATAGTCTTCCCGCAAGAGGGAATATCGTGCTCTTATATTGCCCTCGGATTGAGGTAACCCTTACACATGATCTGTGGCCTATACTTTCTTTGAGTGCAGTTGAGTCCTTTAGCCTACGGATTGAGGTCTGCTACTAAACAATGATAACAACCCACCAAATATGTGGTTTGCTACAGCAAGAACAGGCCTAACAACCTTCACTTTACTGCCCACAAAACTTAGCTCTGCTAGCAGCCTCGGCCTGATCCTCCTCCTCCTGTAGTTCTGTTGTTTTATCCTTTTAACTGTGGTTTTAGGTATGCTTATAGGACCTTCTTCGGCAACCTACAAGATTCTTTTTATACTGTGGTTTTCTTTTAAGAAAATGGCATGCAGCCATCTTAGAACGTCACCACAAAATTTATAAAGGTTCGGCCCTTCTCTGCTAGTAGCCTCAACCTTCCACGGCCTTCCTTTATCAATGTTCAATGGTCATCTTCAGGACCCGCTCTGATACCATGTTGAATTTTATGGTAAGCTGATGCATTTTAATTTTCTTACTGTTTAGCATAAACTGAACCATAACCATTTTGCAACAGCACAATGGTTGTAATAAACCAAGATCACAAGAAGAATAACCATGCACAAGAACACAAGAAGTATCCTAGGAAACCCTTCTCAACAAGGGAAGAAAACCTAGCCAATCCTTTGCTATATTCTTAAGAGAAAGACCTCCCACACCATCACCAAACCTAGCACACAAAAGGGTGCTTCAGTTCTCATAATTTCAGACCACAACTTCTGAAATCATGAGATGACACAATGATAAGTGTGTTTCTTCAATGGGGATTCACTTTTATTTATACAAGACTTATCACATCAAATGATGTGTCCATTGGCACAATAGATCTGACCTCAATAACTCAGAATATAATTAATAATTACAATATTAATTATCTTTTACATTAATTATCTTTCACTTTATGGTGGAGTCGACATGTACCCTTTACATCACAATTAGGGTTACAGGTAAATATTACTCTTAGACAATATAGCAAGGGATATTACACACCCACTAGTGCTCATCCACTAGGGGCACGTCTACCTGTGCTCAGCCACAAGGACGTCCAAGTCAACAGATCTCTATCTCACTGCGTCTCACAGGAGAATCATCTGTACACACACTCACTAGTGCTCAACCATTAGGATCGTGTCCACATGTGCTCATCCACAGTGAATTCCTACTCAACAGATCTCTATATCACTGCGTCTCACAGGAGAATCGTCTGGAGTACCACATCGTCTCAACTCTCTACACAAAGAAGAAAAATAAAACCATCACATGGGCTCCTTCACCCCACAGAGGGGTACATATCGTTTCATCTCAGTCTTAGAGAGGAACAACACACCCATCTCATGGGCACACCCAACTCATGGGCTTCCTCACCCCACACAGGGGCGCACAACATTCCATCTTCGTCTTAGAGAGGAACTACACACCCATCTCATGGGAACACCCAACTCATGGGCTTCCTCACCCCACATAGGGGCACACAACGTTCCATCTCCATCTCATAGAGGAACAACACACCCATCTCATGGGCTTCCTCACAGGACGTCTCACTCAGTCTGTGTCCTGGAGGATGTCTCACGTAGTTGTAATCATCAACACAATCAAGGACAATTTGGTCTTGGCTCAAATCAAATGAAGCAACATGTAGATTAACATCACTTAGAGTACCATTTTGAAGAAGGGATTCAAGAGTTTCTTCATCTCCAACCCCATAAGTAGACATATCTCAAGGAGAAGAGCCACCAAAAGTTAGCACCCAAGTTCTATGACCCATATCAAATACTCAAATAAATTGGACAAGTCTCCTATAAATTGTCTCTCTCACGCACTCCAAGTCATCCACCCAATATTTCATGTATCATGTTTGAAGAAAGTGGTCAGGCCAAATTTCCAAGTTTAGACCATCCTCCTCAAATGTGATAAATAGAGTTTCATTTGGTAATAGCCCAAGACAATATTGGACAAATAGTCATCTACACCAACACATTATCTAGGAAGTCTTGATACAGTGGAAGGATATGCAACCCAAAGATGCCCACTAGGAACCAGTCGTGATTTCAAAGTAGTTTCCACATCTCTAGCCCAGAGGACAATATTTCCTTTGAAGGGGGGGGGGCAAAGTTAAGGCCCTACCCAAACCCCTCTAATTATGGGTACTTAGGTGTGAAGAGTTAGGTAGTTAATGTATAGTGGTCATCCTCTTTGAATGAGGACCACTAAGTAGTTGGTATGTGGCTAATTAATGTAAGGGTCATCCTTATTAAATAAGGTCCACTTGGTAGTTGGTACCCAATGAATGTGACCTAGTCATTAATGTAGGGGCACTAGTGATAAAAGTTTGGAGTAGATAAAAACTATTTATAAAAAAAAAAGGGCTACATAATCTTTTATGAAAAATTATCATTATATTGAAGCGCTACTCAATTGGAAGTTTACCCTCGAAAAAACATGTAAATATTGCTCACCTTTTAAAATATCATAAAAGATTACTTCTACGAATTCAATACTTTTTAACTTTCTACAAATTCAATACTTTTTAACTTTCTATAACTTAAATGTATAAATGTATGTCCTCTAATATTACTCTTACTTCTATGTTTTTGCTATATAAATATATTTCTTTGGCGTGATATTTTGCATTTTTAAATTATATGATATAATACTCATACAACAATGAGGACTATCCATTCAAAAGAATTAAACAAAATGACTCAAAAACTAAAGTCGTGTGGTTATTCTCCTTTTGAAAAAATTCTAGATTTCATTTGGTGCATTACTCTTTTTCAATGTACATTCATTTTTTTTAATTGTTCATACATATGTTCCCCAAATGTCATATTGAGTTGTTCATATTACACTGGGAAATGAGGGGAATTTTTTTTTAAGTAATAATTTCACATTTGATTTCAACAACATTCACTTTAACATAATTGGTTGTTGGTTGTTTAGACTAGGCTCGCAATGAGAAGGATAATTCTTTTTTCTTTAATTAATTTCATATTTGATGTTTACAACATACTTTTTCATATTTGATGTTTACAACATACTTTAACCTAGGTAAGGAAGTTGGAAATTTCACCTCTCTAGTAAAAAATAATATATTTATGGATTAACTATAAGGTAATTTCCAAAATTTATTATTGGAAATAAATTTTATTATAAATTAATCTATTTTAGATTTATCTATTAAAATATATTAAAATATTTTAGATTTATCTATTAAAATATATTTTAGATTTATTTATTAAAATATATTTTAGATTTATCTATTAAAAATAAAATAATAATAATAATATTTATTAAAAAAAAATTATTTATATATATGAGATTTCAAATAATTTCAACTTTAAACTATTTCAATAATATATAAATTCATGGAAAAAAAAAGTATATATATATTGGTCACCTCTTGCATTATCTTTCTCCAATTACATACAAACACATCAAAAAGTATTAGAAAAAATATTTACCAAAAGAAAGATGATCATGGAATAATAAAACAACTTGCTATAATTTTGTACAAAGTGATTTTTAAAGATGATAGTTTCTTTATTTGTACGTCTAAGTGGCAATTTCGATGAACTTTTAAAGATCATAGTTTTTAAGAATTTTTTTAGCGTGTAATGATTGCCACGAATTGATGGGGTTGGCACAATATTGTAGGTGGTTTACCCTATTCCTCTCTCTAATGGAAGGGGAAGATGTATGATTTTCATAAATGGATGGGTTGGCAAGATATTATAAATGGATGGATGGTTGTCGCTTGGTTTGATGGAGCCTCTCAACAAAATGGCTCACTCTGTGGAGCGGGAGGAAAAATCGCGCTTAACTCTCACTCGTGTATTTGCTGGACTCTAAACTGTGGAAAAGGATCAAACATGAAGGTAAAACTTTTGGGCGCTTGGGCGTCTCTCATTCTGGCAAGTCGCCTGCACACCGATGAGATTTTACTCCTGGGAGATTCTAAAATTATTATTGATTCGCTGAGGGGTCAAGCTGATTTCCATGTGGCGGCTCTCGAAAGTTGGAAAGAGAGAACCCAACAAGCCACCCACTTGTTTAGAAAACTCTCTTTCACACACATCTTTAGAGAGGAAAACAGCGAGGCGGATACCCTCTCTAAAAAGGCTTTGTTTATGCCTCTGGGCCATTTTTTTTTTACTAAGTGGGAGGATGGCAACGAAGGGCCATCCATCATGATCAATTTGTGAGTTCTGCCACCATTGTTATGTTTCTTGTTGATTATCTTTTGATCAGATAGTTGATCCCCAGTTGTGATTGCGGATTTGGTTTTGCCCGATTGTATGGACTGCATCGATCCACTAGCTTAGTTCTCCCTCTTGACTCTTCTTTGCGGAGGCAGTTTTTGTATATGTTTATATCCTTTTGAATATAAAGAGTATTTTTCTTGTGGAAAAAAAAGATATTAAAAATGGTTTACCCTATTACCTATTTTTAATGGAAGGGGAAAATGTATGATTGTCGCAAATTGATGGGTTGGCACAATATTATAGATGGTTTACCCTATTACCTCTCTCCAATGAAAAGGGAAAATGTATGATTGCTACGAATTGATGGGTTGGCACGATATTACAAATGGTTTACCCTATTACCTCTCTTCAATGGAAGGGGAAAAGGTTTGAGTGCATAGATGAATGTGAGTCTGTGTTTATGGAGTTGATGAAATGCTTAGCTTGTGCCCATGTTCTTAAAGTGTCTAATATGGAGAAATGTTTCTTGGTTTCTACAAATGCATCTAAAGTGGGCTTGGGTGCAATATTAACGTAGGAGGAAGGTGTTATAGCCTATGAATCTTGTAACTATCACGAAAGGGACTATGCCACTCATGACTTCGAACTAGTATCAGTTGTAATAGCAAGTCTAAAAATATGGAGGTACTATTTGATAGAAAGAAGATTTGAATTGAGGACTAATCATGACAGTGTTTAATATATCTTCACTCAGAGATCTCAATGCTCATCAACGACATTGGAGTGAGTTGTTTAGTGAATACGATTTTGTGATTTCCTATATAAAAGGGAAGGAAAATCAAATGGCAAATGCATTAAGTTGGAGACTTAGAATTCAACCAATGACCTCTTTAAAGGTAGATTTAAGAGACCAAGTACTAAGTCGCCTTTAGGAAGACCACTAGTACAAAGAAATAAAATATGTTTTGGAAAAAGGGAATGTCGTGGAACAAGTATGAAGGTTACTCACTAGACTTAAACTGACTCTTATGATACTTGGAAAAAATGTAGATACCTAATAATGAGGACCTTCAAATGTTGGTGCTATCAAAAGCTTATCACACCTTATGTAGCTCATCCTAGTGTAGAAAAGATGTATACCATAATGAAAGGAATTTTCTGTTGGCCAAGTATGAGGAGGATTATCACTCAATGTTTTACTTGATGCATTAACTATTAATGAGTCAAGGAAAAACATTGTCATTTGTTATGAGGAAAATCTCTCTATGG
The DNA here is from genome assembly GCA_010110895.2 of Picea sitchensis. Lineage (NCBI taxonomy): Eukaryota > Viridiplantae > Streptophyta > Pinopsida > Pinales > Pinaceae > Picea > Picea sitchensis. The sequence continues at coordinate 173,096 of SNQJ01S0019261.1, read as the reverse complement.
TTAGGGGTAAACCACAACATACAGAAATGACTGCAAAAATCAACTCTAATCTCAAGTATGTTATGTAAACAAATATGCTAATAAGACAAGATAAAGAGTCTACCTCATCCAGACGTTCAATGAAGTCCACCATTCCACCATTGAACACTTGACTCAAAGCAATACATCTGCAACTTGTCCTCAACAACCAAGAAACGCAAGCATATGGTGATAATATATAAAGTTAGCACATTCAATAGCATAATTCATCAACATTCATAACAAATATGCCCATGGAATAACAATTCAAATATTTGCAAGATATTAATTGGACGAGAAAAAAGTATTTCTATTAAAATGTAATCAACAAAAGTGAATAAATTACAAACTTATGTGTCGGCGTGGTTCGGAACCGAGAAACTAATCCCCTTCCAGCTGGGTCTCCACCACTTCAATCCTCCACCAAAGGCAAGCTTATATAAGAGAGACAATGAGGTTCTCAATCAAGTAGAGAAGAGCTTGGGGGTTGAACAATGTGTTCAGACTTAAAAGGACAAAGGGATGCAGACTCAATATGAAGTGAATAATTTCTCTAGAGTAACTTTGCTCTCAAAGTTAAATTCTTCTCCTATTTTCCATAGCTCGGATATGATCCATTTATAGCCTTCAAGTGGAACTGAAGGGTCGAGTCAGAACGTTTCCAGTATATGGAAGGTCAAGGATCATGGATCTTGTGACGTGACATGGAAACCCAACACTATTTTTTTAATTTTGGGCACAAAACCTGATGTATGCGGGTTGTAGTGGTGCAACTTACATATACACATGATGTATAGTAGTTAGGGCGTGTATATGTGGGAAAATATTGTTTTTAGCTCTGGGATTTGCAAAAACAGACTTCAAATCTGCATAGGGAAATGGAAAAAGGTCGTCTGAGAAAATTTGCATAAGGTGAGGCAAATCTTGCTATAACATCATCCTATCAGTGTGAGTATGATTTGGCTCCATGACATCCTTAAAAGCAAATGGGAGGTTGTTTCCTTAGCTTTTATAAGTAGTTTATCGATGACCTTGCAAAGGCATGATTGTATTATGGTGGTTGTGGATTTATTGACCAAGAGTTTCCACTTAATTTATATTAAGAGTACCTATGATGATGGAACAACATCTTAGATATTTCTTAAAGAAATTTTACATTGACATGAAATTCCTAGCAGATCAAGACTCTCATTTCACCTCTCTATTTCAAACTTGCCTTCAGAGCTCCTTGGGAACGTAGTTAAATTTCAGTACTACTTATCATCCTGAAACAGATGGCTAGACTAAAAAGATTGACCAAGTTTTGGAGGATATGTTAAGGATGTATGTAATGGATTAGCAAAATAAATGAGAAAAATATATTTATCTAGTTGAATTTGCATATAGATGACTATCATAATTCCATTAGACTAGCATGTTTCCTTATGATTTTTTATCGAGAAAACCTTATAGAATCCGTCTTAGTTGGGATCGCTTAGAGGATCAAACAGTGTTATGACTCTAGATATTACAAGAAATGAAATAGCAAATGGCACAAATCAAGAGTACTTGAAAAGCCAAAGCCAATGATCAACAAAAGAATTACGTTGATGCAAAGAAAAATAATAAAAGTTATAAGGAAGATAACAAAGTTTTTATGAAGGTTGGACCATCCAAAAAGCTAATTGATATTCAAGAAAGGAATAAAGTATCTCCTAAATTCATGGGACCATTCAATATCACAAAAAGAATGGTACAGGTTGCTTTCTTGCCTTGAAATGCTAACTCGTTTGAAAAACATTTATGATATATTTTGTATTTCATATTTCAATACTTAAAAAGTATGTATTTGATAAATCTCATATTTTAAATTATAAATTATGATCATTTATAAGTTCAAAATATGAAATTTTCATAATAAAATTATATTGAATAAAATAATTTATAAATATGAAAAATAAACATCACAATTTAAGTTTGTATAACACTACACCAACCAAAACCAAATCAGTATAGATCAGATTCATTTTATTTTAATAATTAAAGATAAAAATAATTAAAAGAAATTTAAATTTAAAATTGTACAACCTTCAAACTCGTAGCCAAACCAACATAAGATTATATTCATTTTAATTTCAGATTTAAATATTAAAAAAAAAAAAGGGATTCCTCTATTAAAGCCACTTGCCGCTTGTTATTGTATTCTCTGCTCTAATACATATGTTATTTATAACATATAAGAGTCATCTTAGTCTAAGATGAATGCATGGAGAAAGATTAAAAAACGTTGAAAAACTTGAAGCAAAGGGATTAAAAAACTTAAAATGAATTAAGCAAGGACCAAAAATTAAATTAAATTTTCTACTATAATACATATGTTATTTATAACATATAAGAGTCATCTTAGTCTAAGATGAAGGCATGGAGAAAGATTAAAAAATGTTGAAAAACTTGAAGCAAAGGGATTAAAAAACTTAAAATGATTTAAGCAAGGACCAAAAATTAAATTAAAGTTTGCATTTGACTTGTTTTGTATTTCCTCAGTATTAAATATAATCTTTCTTTGAACAAAATTATAATCAGATTGTCCTCATCAAGCAAAGCCGACTGTTATTAATATTTTATATTGAGGTTATATTTTCTACTACGATTCACGGATGGAAAGGGATTACATCATTAGACTTTATTCATTAATAAAATAAAATTGTTTATTATTAATATTTTTTTTTGCCAAGTTCAAAATTATTGATTAAATTGTAATCATCTAAAAAACTGTTCGTTATTAAAATAGTTATTAATTTTTTTCTTTTGTCTAAATAATATTTTTTTTATTCAGATTTAAAGATGAAGAATCAAAATTTAGTTATTAAAATAATTATTAATTTTTTTGGTCTAAATAATATTTTTTTATTGAAATTTAAAGATGAAGAAGAATCAAAATTAGTATAGTTTTATATTGAAGTTTAAAGATGAAGAAGAATCAAAATTAGTATAGTTTTATTTTAAAATGTAATTTTTTTAATCTTTTAAAAATAGATTTAGAATCAAAATTAGTATAGTTTTATATTGAAATTTAAAGATGAAGAAGAATCAAAATTAGTATAGTTTTATTTTAAAATGTATTTTTTTTAATCTTTTAAAATAGATTTAGATTCAGATTAAATTAAGAGTAATATATTTTTATTTTTATTTTTATATAAATATCATATTTATAATATTTTATTTTTTGTAAATTTAAATTTTTTTTTATCTTTTTATATGACAGATTTTTATTAAAAGTACATATTAAATTTCTCTACATGTATATAAATATTTTTATTTTCATTTTTATTTAACTAATATATAATTTTGGTTATTATTTGTGATAAGTATTATATTTTTTAAAGTTTGCAAAGCATTATTTTTAAGTGACAACATCTTTATCTCTATTATTATATTAGCACAATCACATTTAAGTAAGTAAAAAGTGGTTGATATAAGCAGATAACACCATTAGTTTTAAAAAGTGGAAAATGGGGTTGATGTGCAGTTTTTTACTCAATATGTATTTATTTGTGTTGTTAGTACTCATATGGGAAATGTGTTCATTAATAGTTCTAGAGGCGACATATAAACCACTTATCTACTTCACATTGTGATAGTAATAATTGTGATGTTTTTTTCTTCTGTTGTAGTTGTCTCTTCCGGGCATTAAAGTTCTCAAACCAATAAAATGTGTTTTTTTTTGTTTCTTCTACTTTTCCATACGTTTGTAAGTGATTAGGGTTACAACTCTATTGGAATATGGTCATCGCTACTATGTTTCCTTAACAAATACTTATTAATAATCTAATGGATTTGGAAATAGTCTAAACAAATGGAAAATACTTATCAAATACTAAGCAAAGTTAATGGATCCGACAATAATCTAATAACTTAATCAATTTTTGATAAGGAAACCAACGGATTGTGAGGAACATCAGAAGCTTTGGTTTCCATGAGGCCACATGAGATCGTTGAACTCGTGTATGGCTTCAAACCCTAAATCCAAAGGTATTCATTCATGTGGAGTGAAAATTTATAATGCTCGAAGTGCGAAGCAAAGTAATTGCTCACTCCCAAACTAGCTAGAATAATCTTATGGATCCCATGAGACATCTCCTCCATCCTCTCAAAATACTACGGAATGACTTGGTTGCCATGATTAAAATATATATAGTAATTGATCAATGATGTCGAGCTAGTTTTACAACAATAACCCTAAAACTTATTAAAAATATGTTGGCAGCCAAAGTTTTGGGTATATATCACGCTCGCGTAAACAAAATTGTGTGTGCTCGTTCCATTTTTGTGCGTGCTCAAGCAGATACATGAGGATTGACAAGAAGCGCATGCCAGATCAAGTTTTGTTAATGCACGCTAAATCGAGTTCTGTCAATGTGTGTCGGTTCGAGTTTTGGATGCGCGCTAGGAATCAAGAAGACAATGCATGCACATCAGAATCAAGAAAAAGATCTTTGGGAAACCTCCCCGAATGATTACTACCAACAACACAAGGGAATGTGGAGTAGAAAGAAGATGAGTTGGCAAGGTAGTTACAATTTCCCTGATTCCAAAAATTATATGTGGAGTGCAGGCAGGTGACAGAAGCATGCAGGACTAGCAGATGGAGGAACGAGTGGGGAAGAACTGAAAGAAACGGAGCACCAAAGCAGAGAAGGATATAAAATGAAGCAATGACAATAGAAACAAAGTTAATCAGTTAGTGAGTTAGTCAATCAGTTAGTTAGTGAATTGGTCCATGTGTTGTTGTTGTATGTGTGCTATTGAGCTCGCTCTGAGCATATGTTTTGTAATTTCTCTGATTGTAAGTTTGACTATGTCCTCTCTAGGGAGTCCGAAGAGATGCGCGTGGCGCAATGTAATGTAACAGTGGGAAACGTATAAAAAAGGAAAGCTCGATTGTTGTTAATGAATGATTTACTTAATGAATGCATGTGCATGATTGAATGAGGATGATAATAAAGCTACAAAGACTATGGGCCTATGGTTGTCCATTATTTGTCTCATTGAATGTGTTCTTTCCCTTATGTTTTTTCATTTGTTAAGTAAGTTGCAATGAATTACATGAATGCAATCCCCGATGCATCTCTATGTCTCTAATCCTTCATTCGCGACACAAGACCAGATTGTCTCTGTGACCCTCATGGCGTCTCGGGTGAGACGTTTCTCAATCTTGGTTGAGGATTGATATGCCAATACCTTGGGGTTTTTGTTGGTCAACTATGGACGAACCCTAGGTCTTAACCCCCCAGCGTTAAGAAGGACATGCGCAAGCGTGAAACAACCCAACAAATGGTTTTGTTGTCGGGCTCCCATTCTGCATTATAGAATGGGATATCTCGACAAGTGTTGTCGAATGGTCGGTCGATTACCAACCTTCCTTCTTGGAGGTTCAAGACGAGTTTGAAGTCAAAACTAAGAAATCCCAAGAACATAAACGAGTTGCATTCTCTTCTCAAAACCAAGACAACGCTGCCACATCCAAGGAACGTAAGCTTCCCCTTTCAGAGGAGCGCATGTAGAACGTCAGTGGGTTAGGCACGAAGGTCGACGCTACATGATAAAGGAAGCGATATTCCAAAACTCAGGTCCATCCCCCTATTGACCTTAACAACAATGCAGAGGATGACCATTCGCCCTTCACACGTGCAATCCCAATCGTCGAAGAGGTCCCAACCACTTCAACTCGAACAAAGGTTCAGCCTGGTTCGAGAAAACGTAGATGCACCACTACCATGTAACAGCCAGAGGCTAGCTCCCCAAGTTCTAACCAGCAAATTGCTAAACTGATGAAGTAACTCTGTGCTCAACTAGCCAAGCAGCAGGCATTCCAAGATACTATGGTGTGGAAGGTGGACACTTTGGGCCAACAACTTGCTTTACCCTCGCCTCCAAAATCTTTGCCCCCATAACCACAAGTCATCGACGCCACATGACCGAGCCAATGAAGAGTGTTGAGTGTCAACCCGCTTGCCATGATACCCTTCGACTCAGCAAGGACAGAACTTGACCTTTCCCAGGTCCGTACAACCGAGATACATGGCTTTATCACTACCATGATCTACAAGCTTGGGGAGAGATACCAAACTCTCACCCAAGAGCATGCACAGTTACACCTTCATTTCGAGCAAGAGTCCTCGAGCCATCCAGACACCAGGTTGCGACTAAAACAGGGATCCAATGCGCGGTAGGAACTTGAAGCTGCCGAAAAAAACCTCCAACAAATGCGTCTTTTTAAGGATAACGCACACGCTAAGAGTAAGGCGCAGTATGTAGCCCTTCTAGCCCATCATACAAATGTATTCACTTCTTTGGACGAGGCTTACTTACAGGTTTGCAAGACCGGGCAAGTATAGTCACATATCTCAGCACCACATAAACTTAAATGGCTTATCGGGCGCATTCATGTCCTTGAATCGCATAATGAAGCACTCCTCGCATGGATCCACCAGTTAACACCAACAGAGACGGAGTTGCAAAAACAGGTTGCAATAGTCGAAGCGGCTATTCGGAATGGCCTCACTAGGTGGCAAGACTTTTCAGGGGTAATAGACCATAGCTTCAATTTGTGGACCCACCTACAGACCCCTTCAGAATTAACAACTCTCCATGATAGAGTCTGTGCAGCCAAGGTCGAGGTCGCACAACGTAAGAGTAACTTAGCCTCGCTACCTCCCAGAGAGCACGCAATGTCAATGATCGCTATTGCATCCAAGACAAAGGAGATTACGACAGCGTGAGCTAAGCAACAAAGTATATCAAAGCTCATCACTTATGCGGTCGATAAGGCCTTAATCTTTTACACCCAACTCACAGATGCACAAGTTATTGCCAACCCCTTGATCGATAAAATGAACTCAACAGACTTCACAGCCCCTCAGGTCACAACAACCAATGTTGATGCAGTTGTTCAGCTCACCTCGAAAATCCAAGGCATCCTCACAGAACTTGATCACCAATTCAAGGAGTTTGTGCAACAACTCAAGAACATGGTTCCATCAATGGCATCGGTCATTCCTTGAGGTAGTTGGCTCAAGGACGAGCCAAGTATTAGTGGTGGGGGTCCGTTGGCACCCAAAGTTTTAGGTAAATATCATGCGTGCACAAATGAAGTTGTGTGCACTCATTCCATTTTTGCAAATGCTCAAGCATATGCGCGAGGATTGACAAGAAGCGTGCGCTAGATCAAGTTTTGTTAATGCGCATTAAATCGAAACCTAACAGTGTGCGTCAATCCGAGTTTTAAGATCTGCATCAAGAATCAAGAAGACAATGCATGCACGCCAAAATAAAAATAAAAAGGATCTTAGGGAAATCTCCCCAAATGATTACTACCAGTAGCACAAGGGAACGTGGAGCAGAAAGAAGATGAGATGGCAAGGTAGTTACAATTGCCCCGATTCCAGAAAGGCTACATGGAGTGCAGGAAGGTGACAAAAGTGTGCGGAACTAGCAGATGGAGGAACGAGTGGGGCATAACTGAAAAAGACAGAGCACCAGAATAAAGAAGGATATAAAAGGAAGCAACGACAACAGAAACTGAGTTAGTCAGTCAATCAGTGAGTTAGTGAACTAGTCCATGGGTTGTTGTTGTATGTGTGTTATTGAGCTCTCTTTGAGCATATGATTTGTAATTTATCTTATTGTAAGTCTGAGTCTGTCCTCTCTAGGGAGTCTTAACAGATGCACATGACGCGATGTAATGTAACAGTGGGCAATGTATAAGAAAGGAAATCTCGGTTGTTGTCAATGAATGATTTGCTTAATGTATGCATGTGCATGATTGAATGGGGATGATAATAAAGCTATGGTGATTATGGACTATAGTGTGTCCATTATGTGTTTGATTGAACGTGTTGTTTCCATTATGTTTTTTCATATGTTAAATAAGTTGCAATGAATAACATGAATGCAATCCCCAATGGATCTATGTGTCTCTAGTCCTTCATCCTTGACACAAGACCAGATGGTCTTTGTGATACTCATGGTGTCTTAGGTGAGACCTTTCTCAATCTTGGTTGAGGTTTGATATGTCGATGCCTTGGGGTTTTTGTTGGTCAACTTTTGATGAACCTTGAGTCTTAACTCCCCATCGTTAGGAAGGATGCATGCAAGCATGAAACGATCCAACAAATGACAAAAACCCTAAAACCTTAAAAACTAAACCCTAAATCCAACGCAAATGTCATACTAGAAGTTTTGGTTCCACATGAGATCGTTGAACTCATGTATGGCTTCAAACCCTAAATTTAAAGCAATGAGATCATTGAACTCGTGTATGGCTTCAAATTTAGGCCCTATGCTAATGAAAAAGGAGTCATAGATCCCCCTTTGATGTAATTATCGATGATAAGAGGGGATACATTTTTCTCCTTGGTCTCTCTAGGTAGCTTAAACACATCCCTAGAGAGGATCTCTACTCTTGATAAGTGGGTCTAGGTCTGGGATTCCATCATTGGTAAGTCAAAACACCCCCAATCTTCACAACCTCTTCTAAATTTCGATCAAAGGAGATTTTCCTCATAGTCTTAATCGAATCCCTCCTCATAGTCTTAATCAAATCCCTTGTCGGTCAGTCCCTCTGATTGAATGTGAGAGAGATCGAAATATCTATATAGATATCAAGCTCATGAGTAGTTGATGCAACAATACCACATGAGTTGGGAGATTTTTGGGATTACAAGGGCCATGAGTTAACACAATTTTTTTCCAGTTCTCGGTACCTAATTATTTTATAAACTTATTTTTTTCTTATGAAATAAAGAAAAGTTTGTCCACTCCTTGCTATGCCAGACTCCACAAGTATTGAAACTTAACCACACCTAGAGGAATTTTTTGAAACCTGTTAATCGTTAAAAGTTAATAGATAAAAAGTAAATGTTAAAAACTTAATCACACATGGCAGAACTAAGAAATATAAAAAATTAATAGTGAATAAGTGAATGTTAAAACTTAAGTAACCTTGATTGGATTTGTAAAAGTATGTTACGTGGCAATTGATAAGTGAAAGCAATAATTTATTAATCCTATTAAGTAAAAGTAAAATAGTAAACAAGTTAAGTAATGATAAATGAACGCATTCATAAATGCAAGGAAGTTAATATTGGCAATCTCGTCCATTGATTTAGAGACGACGATGATGATATATGTCAACATCTTTAATTCATAACCATAAGACCAGGGATTTTAATCAAGAGTGATTAATCCACCATTGATTGTCAATAGGGGGACGCCTATAGGCGTAACTAGATTGAAAAACACCTCCTTACTTTTAATGTGAGAATTTTTATGTAAATTAAATTTACATTTTCTCGTCTTTTTTTTAATTCTTTAACACTGAATAAATTTCCAAATATAAAAAAATTACAATCATATTTGATATTATAATCTACAGATTTTATACGATAATCATCATATTTTATACTAGAAATTTCCAAATATAAAAAAATTACAATCATATTTGATATTATAATCTACAGATTTTATACGATAATCATCATATTTTATACTAGAAGTAGTGGAGCTTCTGGTTAACATTTATGTAGAAATCAAAGTTAATTTATTTGACAAACATTTAAGAGGTCGTGAGGTACTTGAGATCTCTTTCTTATTTTAATTTAGTTTTCTTTCTTATTTTAATTTAGTTTCATGTAGAGGTTGAAATTTAGATTAATTGAGGAGGTTTAGGTGCTCATGAGGTACTTAAGAAGATATCATTTTTATTTTTATTTCGTTTTGTTGGATTCAATTTTTTTATTGAATCTGAGGATGCCATTTTTTTAAATAGTCACTCATAATGAAGGAAGGGGGCACTTATTTGGCTACATTGTTTGGGCACAAGTTTGGTGAGGGCTCGACGGATTGACCCATAACAAAAGAAACATGAGAAAAGACTTGGTGAACAGTTCGATGCAACGAAATTGTTTATCACAAGCTTTGCATCAGACTTACGACAAAGGTTCGATTGACGGTGCGATGAGAAGGTTGAGGTCACATCCCCACAACGTGCCTTGCGATCATGCACCTCTTGAGGGCGTGTGACACTACAATGTTTCACGCTTGGCAACTTGGAAACACCAAGGTTACTTTGTCTAGACTACACCTCTTGACCTAGAGCATACCCATACTCTGTTCTAGGCTACCAACGAATCACACTCCTACTCTAGTGCAACTCTTGTATACTTAGACATTCGTTAACTGCTTTAACACTTAGTGATATTTAAGCATGCATTTGTCACACTCCTACACTAGTGCAACTCTTGTATACTTAGACATTCGTTAACTACTTTAACACTTAGTCATATTTAAATACACATCCAAGAACATGAGAATCCAAGAGAACAACAACGGAACAAACAAAACACAAACATAGATATAGTGTGCGCGGTACAAACCATGCCTAACACCCAACAAAGTCTTTGTTATAGAAGAACAGTGACAACATGAGCACTACTGGCTCGATTTACAAATTCGGCAAAGTCAAACGACTCGTCTCACCTCACCAAGACACTCATGAACAGATCCATCACCACAAGACTCTATGTCACAACTGTCTCCGCTGCCACCTACGATGCACCTCACACGTGCCTCCAACCGCAGTCTTGTTGTCTCTTCGTTTCTACAAACTCTGCCTCTTCGTTTCCACAGACTTCACAGATTTCAGTTATGCCTTACACATGCCTCCACAGACCTGCGTTTCAAACTTAGCCAAAATCTGCCCAAGAGAATTTTGCCCAACTCTGTCCATGGAACCCTGCTCCTCAAGGCAGCACAAGTCCTCCCGGATTGGAGCGACTTGGCTCCTTGAGGGAGCTCCTCCTCTTTGTCTGCTTCAGAATCACAAAGCTCTCCTTGTCTCCAAGTTCTTTGTCAAACTTGTTGTCTCTTTTGGTTTTACGCCCCTTGCTTTTATATGAACTCCAAGGGTCACTTGTGCGAAACTTTGCATCTCTTCAGTGCATCGCGCCCCTTTGTGAATTGTCACACTCAACCGACCATCGTGCCCATCTGTGGACCTAGGACGTCCATCCAAGCCTTATGCACCCATCAATCGTTCGTTTCTTGGACCAACACGCCCCACCCTTGGGCACTCACCCTTTGCCTTGTGCGCTCTTCATGACAATCGTTGTGACTCTTCGTGAGTGTGTTGATGGGGTCGTCCAACCTCTCTGACGCCCCCATGTTGCCAAGGGAAGATGGGTCCACTCCTTAGGCATGATCTCAAGTTGCCCCGCCCTTGCCCAAATGCAACCCAAGTCTTCGTCAATATTCTAAGGAAAGTAAGGTGTGTGCCCCCTTGATGCCACATGTCACCATCGTGTGCCCAAGGTGCTCCTGCCCACACCCGAACGTCTTCGTTCACCCAACTGATCACTTCTTCCTTGTGCTCTTCATTCGTTTCGTCGTTGAATCCGCCCAAGGAGCGCATGCACTCGGTGGGTGTCGTGGGAGTCCTTACATCCTCCCCCACTCCAAGTTGTTGTCATCCCCGACAACATGCGTCGATTTCCATGGCGTCTTTGCCCCATCTTTGGATCTCGTCGTTGTTCAACTACTGTTGAATCCGCCCAAGGAACGCATGCACTCGGTGGGTGTCGTGGGTGTCCTTACATCCTCCCCCACTCCAAGTTGTTGTCATCCCCGACAACATACGTCGATTTCCATGGCGTCTTTGCCCCATCTTTGGATCTCGTCGTTGTTCAACCACTGTTGCACACTTCACTTCAAAATTTCCCCCATGTGTTGAACTCTTGTGATCTTGTTGTTGCACCCATACTTCAACCAATTCTACCATGTCTCTGCACACTGACGTCTCCCTTGCCTTGAACTAATTGGGTAGCTAGTCCAATCGTCACGCCCAACTCATGAGAATGCACTTCCTCATGCTCTAACTTAGTCTTTTCTGTCACTTTCCAAGTGTTGCAGCGAGTGCTTTGAAGGGAAGTCAGATGACTTGGTGGTTCAAGTGCATTATGTTTCCTTGGTAAAAACCGACAGACTTGAGGGTGACTCAAGTGATGCAGATTCAAAGGAGTCATGTAGCAATTTGGGACGCCTTGGTTGGGAGAATGTGTGAAAGAGCTTGGACGAGTCTTGTGGTGGACTTAGGCAAATTTGATGCAGCCGTGAAGGTGGCTTGGAAAGCTACCGAACTCTTTGATGAAATGTGTTGCACAAGTCGTTGCGGTGAAGTGAGCAGTGAATTCTATATGTGTCGAGTTTGAGAGGACGGATGAGGCGCCCTGGTGCTTGGTGCCTTAGCTAGTTTCGTTGGGTCATGTGATGGCTTGACAATCGCGACGACAGTGCCAGAGTTTGGACACTTGCAGCGAGTGCAAGGCAATTCGTTCCAAGAGACGGATGGAGTCAGCGAGGGAGTCTACCAAAAATTGTTGACAAACAATCTGAATGGGCAGAACGCAGACCAAGTGACTTGGATGGTGTTCACTCTCCTTTGGTATGGCACATTGGATGAGGCAGAGCACACCTTGGTGACTTGTGTACGATTGTGCAATGACTCAGAGATCCAGTGGGGGTCGTTGGTTGAGATTGGCATAGTATTGGTAAGAATTTGCCCAAGGCACGAAAGTTCTTTGAGGTGACTCATTCTATTTGGAGCGCTTTGGACAGTTCATTAGGACGTTTGAGGAGTGTAGGCATGTTGGCCACACTCATCGCAGAAGTTGAGTTGCATTGAGGTGACTTGACGAAAATAGGCGAGTTGGGGTTTTCCTTCGTTTGGGGGATTGTGCTGACAGGTATATTGCAGCATGAAGAGATCACTTAGACTAGTGTGTTTCTCTTGCTTTGGGTAGCATGGTTGAGGGTGAACCCTAACCATTCCAAGGCATAGAGAGGAAGACACAACAACACGGTTGAATGACGAAGTAGTGAAACAAAGGCGGTTTGGGTGTGCAGTTCTTCATTCAAATTGACTAACTGTGCCATGAGGAGGACAGTGGAGTCAAGTTGTCGCGGAAGACTTTGTTTCAAGGTAACTTTATAGTGCAGCAAGGTGAGGGGCGACCTTGCCTTGGTCGAAAATCATTGTGCAGACGAACCGAATTGCGGAAGGAAGCGACTAGTTTGTTCATGAGGATGTGCAGACACAAGGAATGTGACGATTGCACTTGGCATTCAAGTAGTTCACGACTTGGGCAAGAGCAACAACATGACATGGGATCAAGAGTATAGACACACCAGTAGGTTCGAAGTGCAGCCCTTAGACATTGTGGAGGATCTCCTTGACGAAGATCGAGCAATGGCAGCGGTGATGAATCAAGGATGGACATTTTCCTTAGTCTTTGGAGTTGGGCAGAGTGACAAAGGTTGCAAACAGAAAAGACTAAATTCGGGCATGAGGATGTGCATGCTCACGAATTGGGCATGACGATTGGATTAGCTACCCAACCAGTTCGAGACATTGGGACCGACAATGCGCATAGAGATGGCAGAATTGGTTGAAGTAAAGGGCACATCAACAAGATCACATGTGTTCAACACTTACACAAAATTTTGAAGTGAAGTGGGCAGCAGTCAGTTGTAGAAGGCAACGACAACAACCAGTTGTAGAAGCAATGACATCAGCAGCGAAATCGACCAGCAACAAGGAAACAAAATCGCAATGAGATAGTGCATCAAAGTTGGGTGACTTTCATCCTTAGATTTGGGTGAAGCGACCTCATGGACTCGAGGAACAAATCGTGCAAATTTGGATGCAATAGAGTTGGGTTTCGAAAAATTTGGGGTTTCCAGTGGGCACGAAACTTGGGGTTTCCAACGAACTTGGTTGCAATGGAGGCACGAGTTCAGGCAGAGACTTGGAGATCATAGATTTTGTGAATGTCGTCGGGGACAACAATGACTTAAGATGGTGGAGGATGTAAGGCCTTGGGAGCTAAGCTCAGGCGCGAGCACTTCCACCATAGTCTTAATCAAGCATGCAAGACAATTAATATGAATAAAGAAACGAATATCTTCATATAGAGGAGAGTTGGGGTTCCTTGGGTGCGCGACGTGCCAAGGGACAACTCCACCCAAGGTGCCTTGCAACACAAGTTAGATGATGGACGATTTAGCGAAGAGTTGAGGGAAACACTTGGACGCTCCATCAACAAAGGAAAATCGGCTAAGGCATGTGGGGCACACTTAGGCAAGTCGACTTGACTCACCTAAGGGGCGCGCACACCCAAGAGAATGAGTTAGTTCAACCGATGGGGCACATCGACATGAGGGGCGCACCAAGGATGGGCACGCCGGTCCCAAGGGGCACGATGGTTGAGAGTGCATGGGTTTGTTTGGACATGGGTTCACGAAGGGGCGTGACACCCCCAACGGGTGCAACGGTTCACATAATAACCTTTGGAGAACCTATAAGAGAACAAGGGCACTCAACCAAGGAAGGCAATAAGTTTTAGCAAGACAAAGAGAGCTCTACGATTCTGAGGCAGACAAAGAGAAGGACCTCCCTCAAGTAGCCAAGTCGCTCCACTTTGGGAGGACTTGTGTTGCCTTGAAGAGGAGGGCTCAACGGACAGCGCTGGGCAAATTTCTCTTGAGTAGATTTTGGCTAAGTCTAGAAAATGTAAGTTTGTGGGGGCATGTGTGAGGCAGAATCAGAATCTATGAAGTCTGTGGAAACGAAGAGGCAGAGTCTGCGAAAACTAAGAGACAAAAACTCTGCGATTGGAAGCACGTCTGAGTTGCACCGCAGATGGCAGCGAAGACGGTTGTGACTGAGAGTCTTGGTGATGATCCATGTATCACTGTCTTAGTGAGGTGAGACAAGTTGTTTGACTCTGCCAAAGTTGTACACTGAGTTGTTAGTGCTCATTTTTAACTGTTCTTCTATAACAAAGCCTTGGCTAGGGGTTAGACACGATTCGTGTTGCACGCACTCATCGGTAGCCTAGAAAAGAGTATGGGTATACTCTCGATAAAAAAGCATAGTATGGATGAAGTAACCTTGATGTTCCGAGGTAGCCAAGCGTGAAACATTGCGGTGTCGCATGCCCTCAACATATGCATATGCACGATCGTAAGGCACACTGTGAGGACGTCATACAATCTTGTTGACAATTCGATTCAATTAAGACAAATGGGTTTTTGGGTTATATTCTTTCTTTTGCTGGGTACGAAATGAAATTGAATGGAAAGAAAGGCCGATAATCTTGTTAGCGATTCAAAATAAATGGAAAAAAAGGCCAATAATCATGTTAGCCATTCATTTCAATTCGTACGTGCATCATTCTCTAGGTACGAAATGAAATTGAATGGAAAGATAGGCAATACGGAATGATATCCAATGGAAAGAGAAGCAGGGGACGCAAGTTAATCTTCAATCAAATCACGCGTTCCCTTTCAGGAAGATTTTGCCCAGAATCCCCGATCACTGAAATCATAATAATCTCAACGTTGTAATTTCATCAATTCAAAACTGTAACCGCACTATAATTTATGGTTTCTGAATCGATTCAAATTGTTGTAACTGAAGTATAATTTATGGTTTCTGAATCGCCTCAAATTGTTAAATCGCAGTTTGAACAACGAAGTGATCAGATTGAAGAAAAGCGGGAAATAAGGTGATTAAGTTCGTCGATAGACTACGAGGTAGCAGTGATTTACTTAGTCGATACGCGGAAGCAATGGAGACAAACAGTGGCAGTGATTTAGTTGGTCGATACGCGGAATCAATGGAGACAAACAGTAGCAGTGATTTAGATAGTCGATACACGGAAGCAATGGAGGCAAACAGTGTTTGGAAAGAGTCAGAAATATCGTGAGGTATAGCTCCTAACCCAATTTAAGAGCTGTCTATCCAACATATTATGTGTGTATGGTTAGGATAGTTAGTGAAATGGCTTTTAAGCAATTCAGTTACAACTAATTTTGTAAATCCCTTTTCTTGTTAATAAAATTTGAACTACACAGGGAATTTCAACTGTATACAAACCCATAAACGCTTCAAACAAAATATTTACCATATGAAACAAAATGCTCTGCCTCTTGCATTATCTTTCCTCATCAATTGGTGGAAAAAGATCAAGCAAATGCTATGCCTCTTGCATTATCTTTCTTCATCAATTGATGGAAGAAGGTCAAGTTGCTCATAAGCAGTAAAATACAACCACCAATCATTCAGAATAGAACTGAAATTCACACCAAGAAATGAAGTTTCAGAATGCTTTTCAAAAGAAAAATTATACAAACCCATCAAAAGCTTGAAACAAAATATTTACTATACCAAAGAAAATGCTCTGCCTCTTGCGTTATCTTTCCTCATCAATTGATGGAAGAAGATCAAGTTGCTCATGAAAAGTAAAAGGCAACCACCAATCGAGATTCACTCAATACTTGAATTGCCAAGATAACTCCAAGAAATGAAGTTTCAGAATGGTTCTAAAAAGAAAAATTGAACAACAGACACCAAAATTATAAGGCATGTACTATGAATGCTAGGACTCTGATCTCAGGATACAAATTGAATGGATACCAGAATTACCAAAGGGTATGTAGCAGGATTAGTCGTGCTCTCACTCAATACTTGAATTGCCAAGATAACTCCAAGAAATGAAGTTTCAGAATGCTTCTAAAATGAAAAATTGAACAACAGACACCAAAATTATAAGGCATGTACTATGAATGCTAGGAGTCTGATCTCATGATACAAATTGAATGGATACCAGAATTACCAAAGGGTATGTAGCAGGATTAGTCGTGCTCTTGTCTCAATTGAATAAACAGCAGAATTAAGAATTCAGAGTTACTGTCCCCTGTACCTCTCAACTTGAAGGTGCAGCAGGCAGATCCTTGATCCATGGATCCAGAGGCTTCCCAACAGAATACACAATAAATCCAATCTTTCTCAGCTTCTCGGCATCGACGACATTGCGACCATCGAAGACGAAGGCGGGCTTCTCCATATTCTCATAGATCTTATCATAATCCAGGTTCTTGAATTCATCCCATTCAGTGAGAAAACAGACCCCATGAGCATTCTTGGTGGCCTCATAAGCATCCCACACAACACTGATCTGCTTGGAGGCGGTGGGGCTGCTGGGCAAAAGATGCTGAGGGTGGTCCCAATCGAACTTGTTCATGGCAAGATCCCTCCGGATCTGATCCTCGGTTACCTGCGGATCATAGATGCTCAGCTGTGCCTTGTCCCCCAGCAACCCATGGCACACATCAATGGCAGCAGTTTCTCTGGTATCCCCGGTATCTTTCTTGAACGCAAAACCTAAGACCGCAATCTTCTTGCCCGACACGGTATTGAACATGGACGA
>SNQJ01S0019261.1:102345-143342 GCA_010110895.2 Picea sitchensis | reverse complement strand
CTTCCAAAAGCCAAGAATGATTAAACTTTAAAGGAGAAGGAGGCTTCTCCTTGTCGATATCCATTCTGAACTAAACCAAAAGGTGATCAGACAGACCTCTTGTTGACACCCAGGAATTCATTAAATACGTATTATCCACCAACGATTCAGAAACAAAGAAGCAATCTATTCATTTAGGTATCACATCCTCATTGCCTCAAAAGTTCCTCCATGTTGGCATTAACTTAACAAGTTCGACGTCTACCAGATGATGCTTTTCCAAAAATGTAGAGAAAAAACCACTTTGAGGGACCTTCCTAAGATTTTTCCCCCACACTTCCCACAAGAAAATTGTTATATTTAGGTCCCCACTAATGAGAATATGTGGGTCTATCAATGCACCTACCTCTACGAGATTTTCCCAAAAAGGGATTCTCTCAACACAGGGGTCGTAAATATTTAGAAAAATCATCACTATATCCAACTCTTTAACTTCCAATTTGACCGAGATTTCATAATTGAGTGAAGATGAAGAAATAGCTTTGAAGGCAGGACTCCACCTAGAAATCAAACAACCCGACTGACCCTTTGCATCCACTCTGCAAAAGGACCAATTTTATAGCCATGGTTCGAAAGCATCTCTAGCTCTATTTCTATCCACCATTGTTTCATGAACTAAGATTACGTCCAGCTTGTGGCTTTGAATAATCATTTTGAGGGCTAATTGTTTGCAAGCACCCCCTACCCCTCTAGCATTGAAGGATAACACAATCATGCGAAAGAATTTTTCAGGGCTTTCCTTGCTCCAAGGGCCCTGGTTATGATGGCTTGTTTCCCTTTCTTAATATCCTAAACCACCTTCTGTTGAGCCTTCAACATATGGGATTTCCTTCCAATCGGATTAGTCTAAAGAGGATTGATAGCTAGGCCCCCTTGCAAAGAAGAGTCCTCCTCAAGTTTCACACGAGGACGAAGGGCATAGCCCTTTCTAGGGGACCGATCATTTTTTGTGCACAAGGATAAGGGGGCGAGCTCCACACTTGTTGCACCCTCATTGCTATTAGAGCTCATTGCACATTCGGGATGCCACAAAAGAGGAGACGACAAAGAGTCTTTGGCATCGAGGCAACCTGATCAAAGGGGCAGATCTGGAGAAAAAGGCTCTGATGGGGATGCAACCATTGTTTCTTCTCTTTTTTGACAATGGTAACTTCCCCCATCTATTCCATGGAAATCATAACACAATTTGAAATAGAGACAAGTTTAGACTTACCAAAATCAAAATTAGATGAACCAGACCGAGTCCTTGCCTCATCTGCATGCGCTACTCTAGTATCCAAAGGAGAAATCCCAATTTTGACTTCTGCTTGTAAGCCACCTGTAAACCCTCTTCCTACATGCCTTTGGACCTTGATACTTTGGCCTTTCTCACTCATATATTTGTTTTTCCATACTAACGTAGGTAAAACCTTGTTGCATTAAGCTTGGAGGTGGTTGGCTTCATGACATGCAAAACAACGAAAGGGTGGCCTCCAATAATTAATTTTTTTCTGCCATGTTTTCTCGTCTAAAACCATATCGATTTCCCCCAACAGACCATCTTGGAGGTCAACTTCCACTTGGACTCAGGCCCATCGATGATCTGTCTTGGAGTCTCAATTCGGCTCCAAAGTTACAAAGCTCCCAATTTTGTTCCCAATAGCATGCTGGAAGGTCTCATTCCAAAACACCAGCAGAAGGTCGGGAAGGATTTCCGAGACCTTCTGGACGACCACTGGGGCCCTTGCTAGATAAAAATCCATAGCCCATTTTTAAGAACTAGGTCAGAGGGCCCCCAATTCCATGAATGGCCTAATATTTTTGCACAATCTTCCTCTAAACCAAACAGAAAACAAAGCCATACCCACACCAAAATATGGAAGACTGGTGCATACCCTACAATTGGTCACCTTTTTTTCTCCATCCATTGTTTCAGAGAACCTTCACTGATTGAATTCCAACGAAAAGGTCCCACCAGAGCCTTACCAAGAACCTTCAGGATATCATCATGCCTAACATATTTCTCGACCACCATTGAGACTTTCTCTAGCCTTTCCCAGATGCAACTTTTCTTAGCCTTTCCCAGAACCTTGACGCGTCTCCTCGTCGGATATCACCTTCGCCCTCTGCTCTATTTCGACAGCAATTGATGGAGAAGCCAGAGGCCTAGACTGAGAGAGAGAGGGGCGTGAGTTTGTGCTAATTTCATTACGAAGAGGTCCATACTTAGGTATCTAGGTTTCCGCTCCCGCCAACACCTCTAACGCTACTCGAGGATTCAAAGTCCAAGGTTCTCCAGAATTAAGCCTCGGTGTCCTGGCCAAATCGTCTGGATCGACCCAGTGAACGAACATAAAATATCCATGATAAAAGTTTGACTCTGCTCTGAATGCACGGGTCTAACACGGGCTATCACCAAAATCCAATTGTTCCTTCTCCATGGTGAGATGGAACGTTGGACAGCCATCGGGGAAAAAGATCCGACAGAAAAAACACGGCTTAGGAATTGGAGAGGGACCAAAGCAACACGAAACTCCTTCATTACATCCAGAAACATAAAATCGAAACCCACACGACGCCACTTCAAACCTTCAACCTTCAACTAAGCAGAAACCCTAGATGTTGAGAAAATGAAAACCCTACAGTGAGAGAAAAATCCTCACATGTAGTAATTGAATTTAAAATAAAAAATAAAAGTAATTTGCATGATCCAAAAGTATCATATAAAGAGAACAAAGAATCAATATTCAAATAGAGAGTGATATACTCACATCCACATCACATATAAATGATTATTTTTCGTAATTGTTTTTTCAACGAAACCTCTAAAAAGGAATGGCCCCTTTTTACTTATCACTTGCAAAGATATCAGTGCTTTTAACATCGTCACTAGTAACAACTTTCAGTTTAATCTTTGAGGCATTCATATCCAGATCACCATTCCATATTCGATCTGCCAGGCCGCTGGGAAAGCGCATTGGTGGTAAAAGCACCAAATTTGGCCGAAAATTTTAAAGAGAGGCCTTCCCTTAAAAGTAGGCCAACCACGTAATTAGAGTCATTAAAATACCATCGAAGTTTTATTGCCACTGAACTGTGTTGCAGGTTACAGAGACATNGAGAGAGAGAGGGGCGTGAGTTTGTGCTAATTTCATTACGAAGAGGTCCATACTTAGGTATCTAGGTTTCCGCTCCCGCCAACACCTCTAACGCTACTCGAGGATTCAAAGTCCAAGGTTCTCCAGAATTAAGCCTCGGTGTCCTGGCCAAATCGTCTGGATCGACCCAGTGAACGAACATAAAATATCCATGATAAAAGTTTGACTCTGCTCTGAATGCACGGGTCTAACACGGGCTATCACCAAAATCCAATTGTTCCTTCTCCATGGTGAGATGGAACGTTGGACAGCCATCGGGGAAAAAGATCCGACAGAAAAAACACGGCTTAGGAATTGGAGAGGGACCAAAGCAACACGAAACTCCTTCATTACATCCAGAAACATAAAATCGAAACCCACACGACGCCACTTCAAACCTTCAACCTTCAACTAAGCAGAAACCCTAGATGTTGAGAAAATGAAAACCCTACAGTGAGAGAAAAATCCTCACATGTAGTAATTGAATTTAAAATAAAAAATAAAAGTAATTTGCATGATCCAAAAGTATCATATAAAGAGAACAAAGAATCAATATTCAAATAGAGAGTGATATACTCACATCCACATCACATATAAATGATTATTTTTCGTAATTGTTTTTTCAACGAAACCTCTAAAAAGGAATGGCCCCTTTTTACTTATCACTTGCAAAGATATCAGTGCTTTTAACATCGTCACTAGTAACAACTTTCAGTTTAATCTTTGAGGCATTCATATCCAGATCACCATTCCATATTCGATCTGCCAGGCCGCTGGGAAAGCGCATTGGTGGTAAAAGCACCAAATTTGGCCGAAAATTTTAAAGAGAGGCCTTCCCTTAAAAGTAGGCCAACCACGTAATTAGAGTCATTAAAATACCATCGAAGTTTTATTGCCACTGAACTGTGTTGCAGGTTACAGAGACATACGGCAGCGTCATGATTGCACAGCTTAAACACCAATGATTAAAGTACTTGCACTAAAAATAAATTACCATATCGGATAATGCTTGTATGAACAGATTTTGAAAAACCTGCGCCGATAGCCGTGAAGAGATTAAAGTACTCGACTAATATCAAAGGAGACGCGGATTTGACACCAGCTTTTGTAGGCAGTCTCACATACCCTATCATTCTGGATTTGAACTTGTGACCTCTTAAGAGGAAAACATGTTTTTAACCATTAAGTCAATCCCTTTTATCTTAGAGTATTGACGAGATGAAAGATGAATTGGAAGTTTGAAGCTTTCCCATAGCCTATTCATGGATCCTCGTCAAGAATAATTGTCCTCCCATTCCCAACCTTCCATAGGAGCCAATTACCTATCAGAGGAAAAACCTGTATAATCGCCTTCTAAATGATTGAAACATTGGCTAGGGACTTTATTGGACTTCTTATCCATTCCTCCATTGAATCAGGCTCTCCCTTATTCAACCTTCGCACCCTTTTTTTTGCACACACATTTGTAGCAAAATGAAAGGTATTTTTGAGGCCCTAGCCTCCTTGATCTTTTGGAATTGCAGTGCTTTGCATTTTACCAAAGGGATGTCTCTTTTTTCTTTGCTACCTGATCAAATGAATCTATAACTAGTCTTCTTATTTTGTCCAGAACCCCCTTACGAATGAAATCAAGGGACATCATATAAAATGGAATAGCTTCAATAAATGATTTAACTAATATCATTCTTCGTCCTCTTGTCAACCACCTATTGCACTAGATTGTTGGTCTTTTTTCAATATTAGCTACTAACCATTCCCAATCTTGCTTCCTATACACATCTAGTTTAATAATCTTGCTTGCATATCTACTTGCTAGTATGGAAAGAGACCTAAAATAAATCTTATGTCTTCATCGGGAACCCCTGCAAAAAAAAGTTTTTGATTTCCTCAAATTAACCACCATTCTTTTAGTAGAGCAATATAAGTTGAAAATCTCCTTTTTGTTTCAAGGCATCCCTCCTTCATACATTACAGAACAAGAGGATGTCGACAACAAACAATATATGTGTAGTATAAACAACATTTCTAACTTTAACCCTCGTAGTTGCCCCTATTATTTTAGCTTCTATCAATGCCCTACTTAGGCCTTCCACAATGAGGAAAAGGAGAGGTGACAAGGGGCAACCCTACTTCAATCCCCTTTCTAACCTTAAAAAAAATTTGAAACAAACCCATTTATTAGCATGGCAAAGGGCATAGATGTAACACCACTCATGGCCCAATTAACAAAGGACACTTTGAATACCACAATGGCGTTGTTGGTCTTACTATAATTTGATTTAAAGGATTACACTAGATTGATTTTAGTGAACAAAGCATTTTAGTGAAGCACATACACATCTCATCAATGTTGTGTCTTTCAAACAAATCTTGAACATGAAAACTCTGGAGAAATTGAAGATATTTGTCACTCTAAAAATAACGAGAGAAATTAGAGATATTTGTAACACCACTTTTTGTACAATTAAAAAGGGAACTACTTTAAGTGAGAGATTGTGCATTGGTGTGTGTTATACACACATGGATATAATCCATATACAAATGAATATGAAGTACATGGAAGTTGTGGAACAAATCCTCTAAATTAGCTTTTCATGGACCATTAAGAAATAGATAACCCAGATCTCAATTATTTTCATACTACAAATATTGTCGCGAGCTCTACAACTAGGGTTTTCCAAGATCTATAGCACGCACGTACCATGGCTTCGTCGGTGGGGGGGGGGGACCCCCCAAGCTCTCCTCCGCCTCTTGACATCGTAGCTTTTCAAGCTCTGATTTCATCATATGCGAAATAGTGAAGCAAGCTCCAACAAGATTCGTGAAGAAAATGGAAGAAATCCCGAAAGTGCACATTCATCCTTCGTCGGCTCTTCCTTTCACTCTTCGACTGGCTGAAAATAGACTCATTTGGAAATTTACTAGGTTATGGCCCTCCCCTAAGGCCATGCACCACTGGCTAGATATAAACTAGAAGAAGATGATCCAGGGCCAATTATCCTCGACTTTTTGTGGTAGGGGTTTTTTTGTTTTTTTGTTTGAAAAAAAAGAAGATAGGGATCTAATCTTTCGTAGTGGCCCCTATTTCATGGGATCTCAAGGAATGTATCTAAACGAATGGACCCTGGATTTCATCCCAGAAAATGACATCCCCTCAGCAGTTTTGGTCTGGGTAAGACTCCCCTTTCTCCCTTTGAATTGTTGGAATGACGAAACCCTAAGAAATATAGGTAACTCTCTGGGAAAATATATTGATCGTGTTGAACCACGTGACAACCTACAATCTTGTGCCAGACTCAGTGTAAAAATAGATTTGGAAAAAGGATTACCAAAGGCTATTCAACTAACCTTGTATAGTTGGTCATACGTTCAACAAGTGGATTACGATTAGCTACCATTCAAGTGCAAGGCCTGTCATGAATATGGCCATTTTGCTAAAAGTTGTTCGCAAGTCAAATCATCTCATCCAGAGGAGAAGAATCAAGAACAATGGCAGTAGCAGAAGAGAAAGAAAACCATTGGCAAGGTAGCAACAACACCTCAGGCCCAAGGTCAAGGAGAAAAATCACCTTCTCCCCACACTTGATCCCCAAGAACATCTCAAAGAGGGGAGGCTAGTCAAAATAGGTATGCGGATCTAATAAATCTTGAAGAAGTTGTTGAAGAAATTATGGAATCTCATGAAGGAAATGAAACGACACACCAAGAAGCTCCAAATAAAGAGGATCAAAGAGGAAAAGCAAAGGAAACTCAACTCTCGAGTGGAGGTAACCCATATCCAAAAAATGTGCCCTCCCACCCCCTATAGGGAACCCATCAAACTATGAGGAAGAGCATCAAGGAAACTATGAAAGTGACTCGGAACTGGAAATCACCCAGCCCACTACTACAAAGAAAGTCGGAAGAAAGACCAACTAAAACATAAGGGAAACGACAAAAGATCGGGAAAAAGAACAAGGCATCCAAACTACTCTTGAGGAAGCCCTTAGAAAAGAGGTCAAGTCAGGAAAATCTCACACCACTCACACTAAGGGTGTTTCCTCTCAACCCTCTAAAGGGGGGGCACAAAAAAACGTTGGTAAATGATGAAAATTGTCTCCTGGAATTGTAGAGGCCTAGGGAGCGAAGACAAAAATTAAGAAGTCGGAAAGTTAATAAGAGTAGAAAATCCCCTAATCCTTCTACTCCAAGAGACTAAGATGAGGGAGCAGGAGTCTCTCCAGGACATGCAAATAATATGGAAAGTTGGAAAAGGCAAAGCCATAAGTGCAAGAGGCACATCAGGCAGCTTATGCACAATGTGGAATACAAGTGTTTTGAAATTGGTGGACTATTTTCAAGCTCCAAAATGGCTGATGGTAACACTCACCATGATTTCCACAGGTATTTCTCTCTCCATTATCAATGCATATATGCCAAACAATTATTGGGAAAAAGTTGAGTGTTGGGGCTCTCTTTTAGATCTAGCAAAAGGAAACCTACCCTAGAACCTTATTATTGCAGGATATTTTAACATAACAAGAAGTCTCAAAGAAAAATGAGGGGGATCCATAGTGAGAGATCAATTTAGGGAAAAAAATGGATGATCTCATCTCCGATCCAGATATTTTTTATGTTCCCCCCATTAAGGGTTCTTATACCTGGAATAATAAAAGGGCAGGGCTTGGGCACATTGTTGCCAGGTTGGATTGTTTCTTAATCAACAACTCCTTTCTCACCTTGCCTGAAAAATTTTCTTCTTCAATCCTCCCTTGGGCATGCTTGGATCATCACCCAATAACTCTGACCTTTGCTCATGAGATTAATTGGGGTCCTATTCCTTTCAACCCAATGTAGATGGATTGTCCTGATTTTTTTTCCTCTTGTCTCTCACACTTGGTGCCAATGTGTTTCAGGCTCCCCAATACACATTTGGGAGCATAAGCTAAAGCTCACCAAAGTTTCCCTTAAATATTGGTCTAAAATATTCTCACACCATCACCACATCAAAGTAATGGAAAAAAAGAAAAAACTTGAAGAAACTCAAGTAGAATTTGAAACAATTGAAGTTCAGTGGACCAATCTAATTCTAGAGCATGAGGCGCATAGAGAGTGCATTCGTGCCTTATCAGAAGAAGAATACATGTGGAGACTAAAGTCAAGAAGCTTGTGGCTACAAGTGGGAGATAAATATTGACTTCTTCTAGGGATAAGCTAAAGCAAGGCAATGGATAAATCAAGTAACTGAAATAAAAACTCTGTCTGGAAAAACTATAAGTGACTTTGATCAAATAAAATAATAAGCCACAAATCACTTCACTGAGATGTACTCCTCGAATGGAGACATATACAAAGATATGAGTAACCTCTTTCTCTCCCACACTCCACATATGATAATAGAAATTGACAATCTCAAGCTAAATAAGCCAATCGAACAAGATTAAATTTATAAAGCTATTAAGCAATTCCATCCGGATAAAGCTCTAGGTCCTAATGGGTTTGCCCTGCATTTTTATAAAAGATGTTGGTTTATAATCAAATTTGATTTCATTAGAATGGTCAGATATGTCCAAAAATCAAACTGAATGGGAGGTGCTACAAACTCCTCATTCTTGGCATAGATTCCAAAAAAAAAATGGGTTGCCTCTGACAGATTCGGGCTCATTTCTCTTTGTAATGTTTCTTATAAAATCATGTCTAAGATCATTGTTAATAGACTGAAACCCTTTCTTAATTCACTGATCCTCCCCAATCAAGGTGGTTTTGTTGTAGGTAGGAAAATATGGGACAACTTTATTCTGGTCCAAGAGGCAATCCATTCCAGTTTTAATAGGGGAGAAGCAGGTATGGTTATAAAGCTAGACATGGCCAATTCTTTTGACAGAGTCAATAGAGACTTTCTCAAGGTAGTTTTGTAGAAATTCAGATTTGATCAAGCCTTCATCTCCTAGGTCGGTTCTTGTATTTTTAATCCTTGGATCGCTCCCCTAATAAATGGAAGACCTTCCCCTTTCTTCAAAGCCTCCAAAGGCTTAAGAGAGAGTTGTCCCCTTCCCCCCCTGCTTTATGTACTCATGGTTGAATCTCTTAACAGAATCTTGGAATGGGGATTATGCTCAAATCGATCAATCCTAGGGATCTGCATAGCAAGAGGAGTCAAGAGAATCAACCACTCCCAATTTGTTGACGACACATATTTGATCAGTGGAGCCTCTAAATTCATGGAAAGGATATTAAAACAAGTCTTGGATAATTTCACCATGGTTTCAGGAGGCCACATAAACAAGACCAAAAGTCAAATCTATGTGTGGAATATCAAGGCCCATTGTCTATTAGGCATTTTTGAAATCCTTGGCTTGTCTATCTTTAATGAATGGAAATCATTTAAGTACCTTGGGCTGCCCATCTTCTTGAAGTCCCTCCCTCAGAGCGCTTGGTGCTAATCAAATCGGTACTATCCGCTCTTCCTCTTTTTCAATTTTCCTCTCTTTTGGCACCCGTGGGAGTTAAAAACGATATGACCCAGCCCATCTGCAAATTCCTCTAGCAAGGGGGTAAGTCCAACTAAAAAAAAATTCATCTTGTTAATTGGAATATAGTCACATCTCCCAAGGAGCATGGGGGACTGGGAATTAGGGACCCAGAGATGGTAAACATTGCTCTGGGCACCAAGTTTCTTTGGATATTAGTAACAGGGAGAAAATAATGGTGGAAATAATCCATCATCAAGAAATACAAATTAGGAAATAGAAAGTGATGTCTTGACCTAGCTCCAATTTGTCACTCTGGGTCTCCCATCTAGAAACTACTTCAGACCTCCATTCCCTTCTTCAAGGAAAATCTCTCCTAGCTACCAGGAAATGGAAAATTGATTCTACTATGGCAAGACAAAATCATGGGCTCCCCCCCCTTGTATAATATTACAGAAATTGAAATCCTAAGAAGGTGGATGCTATTGCAGTAAAAGTCTTCGCTGTAGGATATTTCAGAATGGAACGAGGATGGGTCTTAGAAGGGATGGAAGTTGGGAAATATCCCTCCTCACCTGTAACAACAAGCTCATATCCTGGAAAATACTCGTAAGTGGGCAGCCCCGCTCCACCAGAACATCCAAGACAATAGAGGTAGGGGCGTTATAGGTTATACAGTGAAAGAAGGATATAAAACTCTCCTAGCCAATTCAAGGAACATGATCCAAACATCCCGATGGAAGAGCATTTGGAACTCATATGTGCTTCCCAAAATCAACTTATTTTGTTGAACTCTTGCGTAGGGAAAGATCCTAACATGTGAAAATCTGATGAAAAGAGGGTTTAACGACCCTTTCCTTTGTTCTCTTTGCCAAAGAAGTCAAGAAACAATTCAACATATTTTCTGGGACTGTGCCTTTTCCAAACAAACTTGGGCTACAGTGTATCAAGAGCTTACTCATCATGTAAGTTGGCCTTCTAAATTCAAAACCTTAATGGGAAAATGGGAAAAATACTACCAAGGGTCTTTCCAAGGGAAAGATGTTTTTAAGAGACTGTGGAAATCTCCCCCCAAAATCATGAGTTGGTAGATCTGGCTTTCTTGGAATAGAATTATTTTTCAGAATAAAAGGATCCACCCTCAAAATGTAGCAAGCAAGGAAATAGCCCAATTGACAGATCTCATGAACACTAAAAGGTTGATCTTGAAGGATCAATATAGGTGGAGTATAGCCAAAAAAGCGTGGATCTCGAAATTCAACCTTCAACACACTCCGTGTTTGAAGCCTTCTCAACAATCATGTTGGTAGCTTCACTCTTCCTCTTTCATAATTGAGCAATGACTCTCTTCTCAGCTTGGGCACACTCTTTGTTTTGATGGAGCATCCAAAAGAAACCCAGGGGAGGCAGGTGCGGGGGGGATTTTTTTTGGGCTTAGAGGAATTAGAGTCTTTGACTACTACTCAAATTTGGGGATGGAAACAAATAACAAAGCGAAGGCTTATGCCCTGTTTCAAGCAATCCATTTGGCAAATCAAAGGCAGATTCAAAACTTGAATGTAGTGGGAGACTCAAAGACGATAATAAGGATAATGATATTGGGATCCTCACCTCATAACATGAGCCTAAAAATCCTAATAGACAGAATATGCCTCTTTGTTGAATCTATGCATATTAACTATTTCCATGTCCTCCGAAGCAATAATGAAGAGGCTGATAAAATGGCCAATAAGGCCATAGGTAAGGCCCCAAGGTTCATGGGGGTTGACAGATACGAAAGCATAGCCCCCTTGCCATGAACCTAGACCCAAGGATGGACCCCCAGGCCCACGAATTTTAGGGAGTGATACGTGGTTGGCCAACGCGATGCATGTACTCCACCACATGGAAATGGACAAGAAGGAAAGGTTTTAAATGGCAGGTAGTTAAATGTTCAGGTTGTGGGAAGTACGATAGAGCCATCATGAAGATGGGTGGTGAATCTCCTCGCACAGGCATCATTGTGTGCTTCAGATTGGAGGCTACTGGTGCAAAGAATGAGAGGATAAGAGTAAGTGATTGGATGGGGATGGTTAGATCAATAGGCGTCAACAAAGGACCATCGCCACCCTATGAACTCATTTGGCACGGGGTATATCAAATGGACAAGGTACTATCTAGTTCTATTTCTCAATGCTCTTGTCAATTTCCTTCGTACTCGGAATTTCTTGGGATTTGCGGTGACATCATGAAGGATTATGGTGGGAGCCAAATTAGGATTTTTTATAATGCTTGCAACCCCTTGCCTTTGGCCTTTGCAAGTTTCCCTAGGTAGGTGAAGTGGATTCTTCCCAGCTTTCTGTGGTGTTGCGACTCTATCTTCCTGGGTTGGACTTTCATCCTTGCCTTGTTTCAAAGCCTTATGGACGTTGCTCTTTTTCCCTCTCCCGTATTAGCTAGTGTTCCCTTTGTTTCCCCCCGACACTGTGCAGTTCAAGAGTGGCTTCGTTTCCTCTCACCTAGAGCCTACTTACTCTCTTCTGCATCAAACAGTGATTTTGTTCCCTTTTCAATGTCGCGACATCGTGCAGTTTGGCTTCGACGAAGGAGCACAGATACCAAGGGACACAAAGCAGGACAAGGTCAGTTTGACCTCGAGACCAAGTGTGTTGAGTATCAAAAGCTAAAAATCAAATTCGGATCCATCAATTTCATGGTCTCTTTTGAGCTTGAAACATTGTCTCTGCATCGCCTTATCATTGGGCAACTACATGATGAAGTTTTTTCACAACGCAGCCAGATTGAGGATCTCCAATTTTACCTTCAATGGTGTGAGAAAAACCATGGGCAGCCCTCCACCCCCTCCAACAATTGGAACGCATCAAGGAATTTATCAGAAGCCTTGGTGTGCCTAATTCCCGACCTCAACAATCTCGTTAAAGTAGCTTGGGAACATCAAGGAACTCAAATAATCAAGCATGAACATGGTAGTTAATTTCTTCTAAAAATGTAGTGGTCATGTTTTATTTATCTACTTGTATTAACAATATTTTTTACCCGTTGTATACCTCTCAGATTAGAAGTAGCGTAAGTTTTTGGGCAATTCTTAAGAACCCAAACATCATTTTTGTAAATTCTGGATTAACCTCTAGCTATGAAAGTCTTCGTGACTTTTTGAAGCTATCATTTAGCATCTCAATAATCTTGACCACAACATTTTAATGATAAAAATTCTCAAATTCTTATGAAAAAAATAAAATAAATAACCCCTATTTTTGGAAAAGTAATTACCCCATTCACTTCAATATTTCATTTCCCACTTCAAAGATATATTAGAAAAAGTCTTTCATTTGACAAAACCTTCCATAATCTTTCATGCGACAAAATCTTACATAGTTAAGCAAAAAAATAATTAAATTGATGCACACATACATACAGACACTAAATGCATTTTAGTTCACTTCACGAAAGAATGATTTGAATCATATTATTTCAATGAAATGTTAAAAAACACCTTATTTATCATTCTTTAAAAATGAAATTTGTTTTTTAACTTATATAGCTGACTGGATTTAGTTAAAGTTAAATTGATAGACAAAGTCTTTTATGATAAAACAATAATAATAGCTAGATTTAGTTAAATTGTTAGACAAAATCTTACGTGGTAAAACAAAAAATAATGTAACAATAGCTAGATTTAGTTAAATGGTTAGACAAAAGCTTACATGGTAAAACAAAAAATAATGAAACACATATAGAAACGACAAATGTATTTTAGTTTTTAAAAAAATGATTTTTTATTTTTATTTTAAAACAAGAGTTGGATTTAGTTAAATTGTTAGACAAAATCTTACATGGTAAAACAAAAAATAATGAAACACATAAAACAAATGTATTTTAGTTTTAAAAAGGATTGATTTTTTATTTTTATTTTTTTATCATCTAAAGTAATAAAATAACACCAAAGTATAACCAACGTTAATAATGTAAGAAATGTATTTTCGTTTTAAAAAGGATTGATTTTTTATTTTTATTACTTTAAAGTAATAAAATAACACCAAAGTATAACCGACGTTAATATTGTAAGAAATTATTCTAGTTTTAAAAAGATTGATTTTTTATTTTTATTTTTTTATCATTTAAAGTAATAAAATAACATTAAAGTATAACCAACGTTAAAAAGTTTAGTAATTTTAAAAATATGTTTTACAAATAAAACATTCCAAAATATTAAAAATTCGTATTAAAAAAAACCATCTTTGTTTTTAAAATTAAAGAAAACTTTCGCTATAACTTTTCAAAAATAAATTTCCCTTTTTCTTTTCAAAGTGACAACTGTAATACAAAGTACCTTTGCTTTACATACTATACATTATGTTTCTCTGCAAAATTTGAACGTCTTTAATCTAAAAATTACCATTTAACTTTATTCATCTCAATATTATACCTAATCTCCCGAGGAAAGTGAGTGATTAAGTCACGTGTCTTTTTACATGAGGTGTCATGGATACATATCCAAGGCGTTTACATGGAGGGGGTTATATAGATGACTGGAACCATAATGGCTCGGTATTTATATTTTGAAATCAGACTTCACCAACTTAGTTGTTTAAGGATTGGCATCTCATCAACCAAACTCTCTGAATATTAATATGGAGATTAATGGTTGAATGATCAACATCATGAAAAGTATTGGTCTTGGTAGGATGATCAATGGTAAATTGATCAACATCATGAAAAGGATTGTTTTTATGATTCGTGTTGGTAGGATTGGCATTCATAGAGTAGAGATAGAAAGGAGATAGTTAAGGGAGGGAAGTAGTAGTAGATTTATTATAAAAAAGATTGGAGTAGGTAGGATGGGTAATGGTGAATTCATCAACATCATGAAAAGGATTGGTGTTGGTAGGATTGGTATTCATAGAGTGGAGATGGAAGATAGGAGATAGTTAAGGGAATAAAGTAGTATCAAAGGTTTATTATAGGTGGTTTTTATATTCTGTTCAATAAGAGGCGGAAAGCATTGAAAGCAAGGTCAAAGAAAAATACAGAGATATAAAATAAGAAAATTAATGAGAAAAATATGGCTTGGGTTTTAAACATCGGCTTCTTTAGAAGCATGGATACCAAAGTATTGGAAAGTGGTGGTTTTATACTATCACACCAAGTCCTTCATAGTTGAGGGCATTGAAGAGAAAGGAACCCAATATTAGGAAATTCTTAACAACTTGGAACAAATCAACCACAAACTAGAACAACTTGACCATAAGCATGAGAAATTGATAAATGTCATATGTGGGTTAGAAGTAGTGAGTGAAGGCCAAGGGGAATCGAGGAAGACTACTAGAGTAGAGGCAAAGACAACAAAAACTTTCCAAGAAGGATCCACTCCGCCATTTTATATCAATGTGGATTCCAGCTTTGAAGCTAAAGTTTAGCATTTACTATTCCAAGTCTAATAACTATGTTTTGCTTTTTCTTACTATGATAGGATACAAGGAACATACTATAAGTAGAAGTGGTCTAGCTAGTAAATTATCTTATTTATTTTCTAGTACTAAGATGAATCCCAAAAAACAGATAAATATATCTTTGAAAGACTAAAGTATTAAGACCCACTTGATACCCTAATTAACATTTAATTTACCTTGTTCTAGTTAGCACCCCAATTTTTCCAATGTATCACATTTATCATTAAGTGTCCTTAATACATGATAATATTCTATTGCCTCAAACCTAACTGCTCCATTTCTTGCTCTTTGAACTGATCTAGTGATTGTGTTGCATTGCCCAATTCGTTTTCTCGTGAATTTGATGATTAATTTAGAATCCCCAATTACAATTATTTTAGGATTTCTAGAAGCAACAATTGATCTCATCCTCGTATTAAGGGCCAATGCTTTTGCTTGATTGTTAGACAGGCTAAAATTCTAGTCTCTCATGTGACAAAACTTTACATGGTTAACCAAAAAATAATTAAACCTTTCAACAATTGATTTGAATTTTTTTTATCTTGTCTCATCTTATTTCACTTAAAAAAATAAAATAACACTTTATTTATAGCCTTTAAAAACGGATTTTGTTTTTTATACTTGTATTATGGCATTGTTTAACCTGTTTTGGGCTCTTTTTTCCTGAATCTCACAATATAAATCTGGATGAAATCACATTTTTTTGTTGTTTAAATTGTATTTTTGAATGCATAAATGGATTCAGTGTGCTGAAAAACCTCTGAGACACTCGGATTATATAGACTTAGCCACTCAAATCTATAGATCCAACATTTTTTCACTAGATTTAAGGCAAAATTAAATTAAAAATATCAAAACATAGAACATTTAGACTACGACCTTGTATTACTAGTTGGCTTTAGTTAAATTGCATGACAAATCATTGCATAGTCAAAGAAAAATAATAAAGCACATGTACAGTTAGCTTTAGTTAAATTGCATAACAAATCCTTGCATAGTTAAAGAAAAATAATAAAGCACGTGTACAAATTCACATAATGAATTTTAGTTTTAGGAAAGTATTGTTTTCATTTTTAAATTTCTACTTACAAAATAACACTTTCCATATTAAAAATGATTTTGTCTACTTGTATGGGTGGGTAGCTTTAATTAAATTGAATGGATTGAAAACAAACTCAAGTTATGTGTGTGTGAGTGTTTTAAGAATTTTTTAAGAATTTTCAAGTTTTTTATTTTATTTTTATGAATGGTGTTTAATATAAATTTATTAGCAATAATTATGGTGCTTAATTCAATAGGGATATTGAGTGAGGAATATAACATAGGTAGTAAATTCAAGAAATCGACCCCAAGACCTTTTGCATGAAGCTCAAAACATAACCACTTGATATACATCCATGGCAAAGAAAGCTATCATGCATGCATTTTGAATTCATAGGCAAATGTGGAAGTTTTATAAGAGCTCTCAATTCAAGTTTCAAGATATAAGCATGTATATTTTACCCAAGGCAATCATTTTAGTGTTGAAGGCATGTATTTTCTCTAAGTACCAAAAATTGTCAAATTTAATGAAAAACCCATTTTCGCATATAAACTTATGCATCTAGAGATGAATCAAAGAAACATAATACATGGGTATGTCCAATCATGGCATTCTATAGATTTATCATGCATAAAATAGATTTTGCATGCATTTTTGTAAGGTTTTGTAGACTTTTTGGGACATTGTGTAAAACAAGGGCATATTTGAGTAATTTTGCACAACAACAATTTTTAAGGTTCCAATTGGAACTCTAAAAATGTAGAAAGGTGAAGAATGATAAACACATACTTTCCAATTTGAATCATTCAATTTGGCTAAGAAATGAACCTTAGACATTCATTTTAGTGAAGGCAATATGTCAATTTCAGTCAAAAATACAAAAAATGTTGACTTCACATATTCGATGTGGGCAAATGAAGTTGAATTTGAAAATTTTGAGATATGGATTTGTCGATAACACAAAAATCTATAGAAAATAAGTATCACTTTCTCAAAAGGACACTTGTATGATTTTTTGCATGTTTTTTTTTCTAAACCCCCTCACATCCCTATTTTTAACAATATACTTTGAAATTTTAAGAAATTAATGCAAATTTGCATTAGTGCATGCATTCTAAGCATGAGGGACCATATAATGACTATTTTGGAATATCTTATGTGATCATGGAGTCTTCATTATAAATGGATTGCATTTACTTAGACATTTTATCTTAAATTTGTAATGTAGTATTTTGTCCTTAGTGAATTTTATGAATCTTTAGAGTATAAGGCATTGAATTTGAATGGTTGGGTACTTGGAAGGTCATGAGTCAAATATGACAATCCTAGATATGAGTTTTAGACATAGAAAAAAGACTTTTGGACTCTAATAAAGTGTTTTTTTTATAATTAGGTATGTGTAGAATGCATAAATCATGATGGTTGTGTGAATGTGAATGATCGTGATGGTTATGTGAATTCATCTACTCAAATTTAATGTCAATTCTAGGAAATATAGAGCTAGATGAAGAATGATGGGACAATGATTATTGATCATAAAATAAGAGTTCAACTCTCAATGCAATCATCAATGTAAACAGATACCTGGGTTGGGTATTTGGTAATGAGTACATGTCATGTACCTCATACCATCAGAGAGTAGAAGGAAGTGATTTGTGCCATCAATTATTAGCGCATTGGACTTTTTCTTTTTTGGAAGATTGTATTTCGAATACCGACATTCTAGTCTATTTAGCCTTTTTAAAATCTACAGGTACAGGATTAAGGTTAAGGTATTGTAATCGATACTATGTCTTGGAAAAAAAAGTATGACCTGTGATTTTGAACCTTATTTGCATATGGAGATAGAGACTAGTGACCCATGCTATGGAATTTCTCAAGCAAATGAGTTCAAAGCTCAAGCCCACAATCAAGTGGGTATTGAGATGTCAGATAATTTGTCTGTAAACTTTACAATTTTCATTATCTAATCAAAATATCATGTAGGTTTTAGTTGTATGTTTGTTGAACTACAAGAAAGGAAGTAAAATAAAATGGTTGTGAACATTTCATCCTTTAAGATCAATACAACCATTAAATTTCACTTAAAAGAATGGAAGAACTTGTCTGCCACAAATCTGGAAACAACAAAAAGAAGTCGATTGTGT
The DNA here is from genome assembly GCA_010110895.2 of Picea sitchensis. NCBI lineage: Eukaryota > Viridiplantae > Streptophyta > Pinopsida > Pinales > Pinaceae > Picea > Picea sitchensis. The sequence goes on along the minus strand of SNQJ01S0019261.1, from coordinate 125,099 downwards.
GTATCAATAATAATGATGTTAATGGGTGACATAAAATATTGATTCACTGTGTTTGGTCTAACATAGAGAGAGAGAGATGGTAGGTGGATAATAGGGAAATTAGAAACTTGTCTACTTAGCATTCACTCCTACAAGAGATTAAACAAAATTAGAGGCAAAATGCTTTTATATTTTTCAGTGATGCATATCTATGATCTATTATGTGTAGATCATTGAATTATGCATACGTATCTTAGAGTGTATGTAAGGTACCAAATCTATTATAATAGCATGAAACATAAATATTGTAGAGAATAACAACGGAACAACATGATAGATGAAACCACAGCACCAAATAATACCTTTATTGATAGGAAAAAATGTTCACTTGCCTCTTCGAGGGGGAAACCTCTAGCAAAGCAGCGCTTTATTACAATAATTTTCAAGACAAAACTTCTCATACCCTCTACTCTTATTTATACTAAATCTATCTATCCAAAAGAACAATCTAGAGGAAGATCCTTCTAGAAGCAGAACCTTCTATTAGGTCTTCTTACATTTGACTTATTCTTCCTTATTTCTAGGCCTTATTAATATTGGCCTTTATTACATGGAAATATATTATTCTACCTACTTGAGGGGTTAGGGAGGTTAGGTCCCTAACATGCCCTCCCCCTTGAAGAACAACCTTGTCCTCAAGGCTTAAGATGAGGAAATTGTTGGAGAATGGAGGTCGGCTCCCAAGTGGCATCGTCTAGAGTTGTATCTTTCCACTGGACTAACACTTCCTTGATGGTGCGCTGACAGAGACAACATTCGCATTGGTCCAAGACTGCTTGTGGTTACAACCAGATGGAACCTTCTTCATCCAACTCAGGGAGACTATTTTGAGTTTGGCACTTAGTCCCAATCACCTTCTTTAAGAAGGAGACATGAAAAACAGGATGGAACTTCGACTGACTGGGTAGAGCTAACTGGTAGGCCACCGATCCCACTCGTTTAAGCACGGTATAAGGACCATAAAATTTGGGAGCAAGTTTATGACAGTGTTTATCTTTGAGTGAACTCTGCTTATAAGGTTGGAGTCGAAGAAACACCTGGTCCCCTTCAGCAAATTGACGTTCAGAATGACCTTGATATGCTTCTTGCTTCATGTGATTCTAATCTATGACCAAATTGTCTTTGAGGGCGTGAAGAATAGCCTCTCGGACTGTAATATTTTTTTCAAACTCCCGAACCTTCAAAACCCCTGGCATATATGAGAGAATCAATGGCGACTTTTGGCCATATATTGCTTCAAAAGGAGTCATGCAAATAGTTGTATGGTAAGATGTGTTGTACCACCATTCAACTAGGGGTAACCACTGAGACCATCGATTTTGCCTCTCAAATGCAAAACACCTCAAATGTGTTTCCAAACACTTGTTGACAACTTCAGTCTAGCCATCCATTTGGAGCTGATAGGCGGTGCTGAGATGAAATTGGGTGCCCTGTAGCTGGAACAATTCTTGCCAAAAATTGTTGGTGAAAGTGGGATCTCTGTCACATACAATAGAATTAGGCATGCCATGAAGCTTGAAGATATTATCCATGAAGATTTGAGCCACTGTGGATGTGGTGAATGGGTTTTGAAGAGCACAAAAATGAGCATATTTAGAAAGACAATCGACGACCACCATGATGACTAACTTATTGCCCGGTTTAGGTAAGCCAATAATGAAATCCATAGAAATATCTCACCAAATAGCAGGGGGGATCGAAAGAGGTTGGAGTGTGCCCAAATCTTTCATTGTTTCTCCCTTGTTACGTCGACAGACCTCACATTCATCCATAAATATGCGGACATCATGTTTCATACCATCCCAGAAAAAAGAACGTTTGACCCATTCATAGGTTTTTGTAATGTCCCAAGGCTGAGCCCTGTTGTAAATCATGTCTATGAAGTATAAATCTTGTTTATGAACTGTAATTCAACTTTATAAGGCTGGTGAGCCAAGTTATATAAGATAGTGGACTTATGTGTTATTAGGCCGGGGAGACTAAGTGTTGAAGGCCAGGAGCCTGATTTTTGTACATATAATTATGCACAGTATTAATACAAAACATCTCTACATGTGGATCGACCACAATGAATGAGTGATGGGGGACTAAGCTTCCACAAAATCTGGGTAAGGGATTGGGGGATGGAAGGTTGGAAAGAGAGGCTAAGTGTGGATCCTAGGGGCTTAAGTCCTTGGGAATAATATTTTAATATTATCCCAAAAGCCATGTGAAATCTATGTTTTGTCCTAAGTTCCTGGGGAGGGATGCATGCAGCTTCATGGGTGACATGTGTCGACCCAAGCGCATGCAATTTAACCCAAGAAATGAGCCGTGTTAGGGGTTCTCTTGTCATTTCATTGACTGATGCATAGGAGTTGGGTGGGCATTCCTCCAACCATCACCTAAATCTGGGGTTCGACCTTCCAATTCCTCCATCCTTCGTCTGTACGCGTTTGGCCTCTGTGATTGAACCTATGTACACCTTATGCATCTCTGAAACCAAAGAGGTGAGTCTGTTCCTTATTGTTGGTTGGGAGAACTGAATGTTCCGTAATTGTTGAGCCGTGCATCCTCTATTGCTTGCTGGAAAGCTTAACGCATCATGTAATAGCAGAGCCGCACTATACTTTAGCGCTGGTCGTTTTCGTTTCGGGTGTCCATACCCATTTTCCCAATTGACTGTTGTGGCCACGCAATGCTGGACTGCGTGTGGCTTCCTGGCCAGTGTGAGGGAGGTGATTGTTGTTGAAGAGGTAGGTTACCCAGTCTGTGAGTGACTCTCTCCAGGTGAGAGAGTGCGTGGAGGAAGTGAGAACCCCTGGAAGGAGTCCTGTAGCTGCCATAGAGCTCAGAGACTTCCGGTCCGGTCTGTTGCTGAAGCCCAAGGGAAGGGAGGTTAGCAACCGATGGACTGTTTTGGTGACAGTGAAGGCAAGGGAAGGGAGTGTTGAACCGATGGACTGCTTTGGTGACAAGAAGGTGTATTCGTGTAGATGTGTGTGAAGGTGTATACTCCTGGGGTGGGACAGACATGTGGGGAATGAGAGTCTGTGGGCAGTGGGCGTAAGTGGCACCTGGGAGAGGATCCTTCTCTTGTGACTGTGTGTCTTCCTGTATTCCCTGCCTAGCCTAGGAATCCCTACCCGATGGAGCTTAGTCCCATCTCGGGGGTGACCTATTGCTGAGAGTGATGAGCAGTGCGGTCTAAGGCTGGGAGGTTCGTGGGAGGTCTACACGCAGTTGGTGAATTACATCCAGTCTAGAAGATAAGTATATACATGTGTATAATTTCAATTAAATATGAATGTCTGTGATTCTAGCAATGTTCACATGTATTCCACTGTATTCATGAATTATTGTTAATGCTGTGGATTATGTATGCTAACGATATTAATGTCCTTACACTATGTTTAACTGTAATCAAGCAATTGTATTTCATAAGAATGCATAATATGTTACAATAGTGTTTTTCCGCGTAGTAATGTTGGCCCGACCATGGGGTTGATGGTGGGGGAACGTTACAGTTTTGGTAAACCCTGAATGCCAAGTTGTGGGGGAAGCACGAAGGTCAAAAAGCACTGTGAATTTAAGTTGTGATTGCTTGCATAAATACATACGATCTTTGTAGAAAAGCTCTGCATTGTGCCAAGAGTACCCTGTAGAAGATGAAGAATTTTGTTGTAATTGGTGGATTATGCTAGAAATTTTGGGGTCTTACAACCATTCCCGATGAACAACTTGAAGCCAATATGGTACAATGAAGGAGAGGAGAAAAGGGAACTATCTTCTTCATACTTCCGAGAGAGAGCATTTGCAACTACATTTTTTTTCCCTTCTTGTAAATGATCTCATAATCATAGCCAAATAGCTTGGTCACCCATTTTTGTTGCTCCGGTGATGAAATTCTTTGTTCCAAAAAATACTTGAGACTCTGATGATCAATTTTGATTTGGAAGCATTGTCCCAATAAATAAGGACGCCATAAATCCACAAAATTCAGAATAGATAACATTTCCTTTTCATAAATGGATTGGCCCAAATGTCTCTCTGAAAGTTGTTTGCTAGTGAAGCCCAAAGGCCCTCCATCTTGCATGAGGATGGCCCCAATTCCTTTCCCGGATGCATCACATTCCAGTGAAAAAGTCTTGGTGAAGTTTGGAAGTGCTAGGACAGGGGTCTAGCACATAACATCTTTCAAGGCTTGGAAGGAGTGATAAACAACTAAAGTCCAAGTGAAAGAAGTTTTTTTAAGGAGAGAAGTGATAGGAGCTGCAATTTTTCCATAATTTTGAACAAACTTCTGGTAATAGCCTGTTAAATCCAGAAAACCACGCAAAGTCTTAAGAGTTTTAGGGCGAGGCCAATCCTGCATAACTTAAATTTTCTTAGGATCCACCCGAACACCATCCTTACCGACAATATGACCCAGGTATTCCACTTATGAGGCTCCAAAGGCACATTTAGATTGTTTTAGGAAAGGTGGTGCTTAGAGAGTAGATGGAGAACTTGATTTGCATGGGAGAGATGGGATGTCCAAGTTTTACTACAGGTGAGAATATCATCAAAGAAAATTAAGGCAAAATGATGGAGAAAAGGACGAAAGACATCATTCATAAGACTTTGGAAAGTGGATGGAGCATTATAGAAGCCAAAGGGAATTACCAAGAACTCACAGTGACCCTCATGAGTTCGAAATGCAGTCTTGGGAATGTCTTCTTCTTTCATACGGATCTGGTGGTAGCTAGAACATAGATCAAGTTTGGTGAGGTATTGAGCACCACTCAATTCATCCAAGAGGTCGTCAATGATAGGAATGGGGAATTTTTCTTTGATTGTGAGTTTGCTGAGGGTGCAAAAATAAAGACACATGCACCAAGTACCTTCTTTCTTGAGTACCATGACGACAGGGGAAGAATAGGGGTTGGTACTAAGACAGATAACACTTGCTTCTAGCAATTCATGAACAATTTTCTCAATTTCATTCTTTTGGGCAAATGGATGATTATAAGGGCTAACATTGGGAGGAATATTGCCTAGTATGAGAGGAATGGAATGATCATGGACTCCATGGGAAGCGGGGATTTCTTTGGGAGTGGTAAAAACAACTTGGTGGTGGGAGAGGATAGATTGGAGGTCAAGATGCATAGAGGGTGTTTCGACAGCACGAATGGAGTGGAGTTGGGAAATAATGCTAGAATGACCCTTTTTTAGGAGCTTTTCCATGCGATGGGAACTAATGATCTCAGGGGAGCTTGTTGTGATGCCTTCAAACTTATATCGTTGCCCCTCCTATTGGAATTGCATGGTTAAGTCCTTAAAATCCATGAGAATGGGGTCGAGAGTGCATAACCATTCGACACCAAGAACAATGTCACAACCACCCATGTCTATAGCAAACATATAGGATTTTAGATGATACTGACCAATTTGGAGCAACACATTTTCACATCGTCCCCCACATTTCATGGAACCTCCATTGGAAATCATGATTTGAAAATTATTGACTGCTCGGAAATAGAAATTAGTTTCTTGGGAAATGCGACGATGAATAAAATTATGGGTGCTTCCACTGTCAACAAGGATGATGAACTTATGATGTTTAATGTAACCAATTAGCTTCAGGGTTTGGGGAGCACAAAATGCAGTGAGATAATTTAGGGGAATGACGGGTTCAACTTATGGAGGGTCGGCAGATGGAGTCATGATAGTGGGTTTAGGTGACTCGGCCACAAGGGGAGCCTCAACCTCTTCTTCAGAAACATCCTCAGAGATGGCCATAAAAATATTTTGTTCCTTACACTTGTGCCTAAGAAAATATTTGTCACCACAATTATAACAAAGGCCCTTGAGTTGACATTCAACCATTTCTTCCTAGGTCAATTTCTGGATCTTTAGTGGAGTGGAACAAAGAGTGGGACTAACTAGTTTAGGTCGAGGAATGAAGGAGGGTTTTCAGGTTTGAGAGGAGGCAACTTGTTGTGATTCCTTATCTCTTTTAGTAGCTTCGACCCAACTTTGAGGGTGATCCACGAGGATGTGGGCATGGATATCATCCTTGAGGCCACTGATAAAGCAATCTTGGAAAAAAGCATCAGACATGCCCTCTGTGTGGAAAGCTAGTCGCTCAAAAGAAGCTATAAAGTCTTGCATTGTGCCAGATTGTTTCAACTTTGTCAGATGACCTAAATGGTTGGTGTCAGTTTCAAAGCATTCATAAAGTTATGCAACAAATTGTGTCCAAGCCACATACCCTTGGTGGGCATTTTTTCTCCATTGCCACCATTGCCAACGTTCCAGATCTAGATGGAGAACAAAATATTGTAGTTTGGCAGACTCATCAATAATGTCATACAAAGAGAAATAGTGTTCCATTTGAGTAACCCAACTTGTGGGATCCAATCCATCAAATTTGTTCACCTCCATGCGAGGGGAGCGCAAGTCCCGCAAAAAGTGGCGGGGAGGAAAAGAGGTGGACTGGGAGGATTCAGGACCTTCAGGGTTATAAGGTGTGGAAGAAGAGAAATGATCTAGGGTGGGCTTAACTAAGGCACTCAAAGTGTTCACTACGTCCTTACATTGTTGACAGGTGGTGGTCAATTGAATGATGGATGTGGGAAGTGATTTGAGCGGAGCAAGCTGGGAGTTGATGTTATCAATATTGGAAATAATGGAAGAGATATCACTATTGGTTTGGTCATGAGCTTTGTCCAAGGTGGTGAGATGTTGTTCCCAATATTGGTTGTGAGTGTGAGCCACGGGGATGTGACAAAGGGGAAAATGGTACCACACAAAAATGAGTTACTGGTGATTGGTACCACTACGATCAGTGAAAATAGAGGAAATCAATGGGATAGATGCCCAATATAGGTGTCAGGAATGGGTCAGGTCTACAAGAAAAAAAATTATGAAAAATGATAGGTATGACTATGATCAAGGCGAAGAGAGGAATCCAATGGGATAGGTCTCAAATAATGGTGCCGGAAGGATCCAAACCTGTTTTTTTTTTACTCCTGCATAGTTATAATCCAATCTGGATAATACTGCAATGGTGAAATGGCCAAATGCTTAACACGAATAAATGTGTAGGAATTTTGCAACCAAAATGCATGAGGCACAGTTGCACGACAATAGATCTTATATGTTTTGTTTATGTTTCCTCTCCAAGGGTTCAGGTATTCATGGTTTCTATAGACAAGGGTTTGGCCTATGTTATAGCTCTCTGATATAAATGCGGGGTCCAACAGTAGTACTCAACCCAATATCTCAGGGCACCAACTAAGGAGGCTAGACCATGCCCTTGGTTGTACTACCCGACTACCAAGGTACTAGAGATTATCTTCCTGAGTGTTTTTTTTGGTGACACTATAGCAATCAGGTGGTCGAATGGTTGATCTATAGAGGGCTTCAGGATATCTAGGTCGATCTGTATACAGGTGTTGTCTGATGCACTACCACTCAAAGGGGTACCAACAAGGGTTACAAGGGTGGCCAACAATGTGCGCTTAAGTACCACTTGTAGTTCTTGCATGTATGCTTCCCTAATCGTGGATTTATGAGTTGAACGCAGATCTTTGTAGCTTTAAGATGCTGAAATACGTCTCTACCATGAAAAAAATAACCCACAATTTTTTGCCAAGGAAAGTGCTCTGATACCACTTGTAAGGTACCAAATCTATTATAATAGCATGAAACAGAAATATAGCATAGAATAACAGCGGGACAACACAATAGATGAAACCACAACACCAAATAATACCTTTATTGATAGGAAACAATGTTCACTTTCCTCTTCGAGGGGGAAACCTCCAGCAAAGTAGCACTCTATTACAATAATTCTCAAGACAAAACTTCTCATACCCTCTACTCCTATTTATACTAAATCTATCTATCCAAATGAACAATGTAGAGGAAGATCCTTCTAGAAGCAGAATCTTCTATTAGGTATTCTTACATTTGTCTTATTCTTCCTTATTGTTGGGCCTTATTAATATTGGCCTTTATTACATGGAAATATATTATTCTACTTATGTGAAGGGTTAGGGAGGTTAGGTCCCTAACAATGTAACAAACATTTATGCTTATCTAATTGTAGGTAAGATAATGAATTAATAACAAGATTTTAATGCATTCAAATACCACAATCGAAGGGTCTAATCCTTCTTCCAACACAACAAATCATCACTTAGAAGCCTAGTGACCCCCTCCCCCCCATTAGACAAACCGCTACTTCTTGTGTTGGAAGTAAGTGCATGGGCCTCATCAAATTCCATGCTACAATTTGTGACCCAGGTAATTCAAATCTTCTCGTTCTTGTAGTATATTATATGTGTCTTCATAGTACAATACAAAGAAACCTATCCCTCATAGGTCCCCTATTGTGTGATAATTTTTTCTTTCCCTAAGTTTCATAGTTAAAGGGTAAACTTGGAGGTGGGGGGCTTTCACTAAGCCTCCACCGCCACTGCCACTACCTCAACATACCATAGATGTAGAGAATCTTTCATTCAAGCTTAGGTGCAACCGAGGTTTAATTTGGATTTTCCACTGCCATTGTTGCCAACATGCCATAGGTGCAACCAAGGGTATCGAAGATCATGGATGATTTAATTTCAAGTCAGAAGATTGTGCCATGGCTTATGAGGATGCATCAATAAAAAATTATGGAGCAATTATCACCATCAAACATTTTGTCTTTTGCAATGTTAGAAAATTTCCATTTGAAACAAAAATGCATTTTTATTCGATAAGACTAATAGAAATAGTTGGGAAATATCATCTCAAAGTAATGTATTGATCCACATATATAAAAAAAAGGTTTTCCAATAATAAATTTAAGATATTTTTATAAAATTGAAAGATAATTTCCTCATTAATAAAGAAACTAGTATAAACGAAACCACAAATCAATTAATATAATCCCTACTAAAAACAATTATATCATCTAAACATCTTACACTATCTTTCTCTGAGTCTTCTCTTCTTCTTTTTCCTTTGTACATTACAATAACAAATTTCCATAACCTTCTTTCACAATGTTAATAGTGGATGGAGTTACTTCACATATTATGAATCACAATGCTAATAACCAATAATAATTCCTCCCCAGATGGAGTGTCAAATTGATATGTCGCCACCGTATGCTTATGTCAACTTGTGACCTCCATTTCTTTCCCTGAGGTCGATGGTTTTCAGCACTCATTTAATCATGATCAAAATATTATTACGACCCTCATCTCATATGGATTTGTCAATGGACCTCATCCATGAGAGGGACATGGATTTCAAAATCACTTAGTACAACACATTAATGGTTGGCGCATGGGTTTTAATGACTCTTATAGACTTTTATTTCCCCTATTCTAGTTCATTATGGTCCATCCCCACTTCTTGCACCCTTCTTCCTTCTGTCTGGTTTCTCTTCAATGGTCTGCCTACAACCCCTTTCACTACTCAATTCTTTCTCTTCAAACCTCGTGTTGAGTTCATGCCAGGGGAATGAGGAAAACCGAAACAAGTTGGTAGCAATTTTCTTGGTCTCTGTAGTCGTGGTTGTAGTGTGTCTCAGACGTCTGGTTTAGGCTACAAGTGTCTGTTCCATACAACCATTAAACATGGCTCTCCTCTTCCAGTCATTGTTGATGAAGAAATCAACCCAACCTCAACTCCTCCTTCGTCCTCTAGTCCACCTCTGTCCACTCCTAAAACTAATAATTCCTATAATTCATAGGTGTAGACACCTCCTCCTCCTCTTGGGTTCACGGACATTTAGCATGACCTCATCTTGGAGCTATGCAAGGATAATGATGAACAAAAGTTTAGGAAAGAATTGATGGAAAAAAAGGTTACACTGGCTCCTGGACTCAAGCTCAAAAGATCCACAACAAAGGTGATGTCCAAAGGATTTACTTCAATCAGTCGTGACTTGAAAAGGCCCCGAGTCATCCAAGCATGCTTTTCCTAGCAACTATCATAGTAAATAATTTATATGACTTGTTCTGTTTTGATTCTCTTAGTTTCAATATGGATAGCAAGATCACAGGGACATTTCTTTCGGTATGATCACAGACTAAACCCCAAATACTATAGTTTAAACTATGTAATAGTGTCTTCTTTCAGTCATTATGAACAAGTTTTTTGAAACTTCAACACCCAGTGATGGAGTTGGTTTCCTTTGTTGACAGCCTTAGCATCAATGTCATGGATATATGTTGTAATTTTTGTCTTTGATAAAAAATATAAACTTTTATCTTTAAAAAAAAACACACAATAATTCCAATCATATTAAGTGTGAATTTTGACCATATATATTTTAAGAGTAATGCTAGTAACACACTTTATAACACCAATAATATCAAATGTGAATATCAACCATATATCTTTTATGGTGTGTGGATTTGCTTTGGATAATTATGTAGTTAAACCATTTCATAACATTAAAAATAAATAATATTTTTTAATTAATTATATTATTTGATTATCTAAGTATACTCTATTGCAACGAGTTTTATTAGTTTTTTGAAAGGTTAGGCACTATTGCAGTGAGTTCGATGTTAATGTTGTATTAATTTAGTTTTAAACATAAAAAAAAATTTAGCCCATTTCACAATGTTTTACATTAGTCAAATTAACTCTTTATTTTTGTGAATCATTGAAATTGATTTCTTTGTCTTTTTATTAGTGTAAAGATTTGAAGTCTCATTCAAGAACCACATTTGAGCAACCTTGCTAAAAATATAACTTGGCATTTAATGCATTGTTCGTCTCGCGATTTTAACTTTCCTTGCATTGGCCTCTCGCCTCACACTTTAAAATTCTTTGTCATTGTTGTGAGTTTAACTAATTTAACTTTTCTTCTGTGTACAATAAAAATCAATTAACATAATATTACTAGCATACCCTTGAAGTGGGGGAAGGGAACGTCGAACAAAATCCATGGTATATATGTTGGAAAATAAAGTTTTTTTTCTTAAACTATAATCGGTTGCATTGTTATTACTCACCTTATTTCGTTGCATTTTTAAAATTCCATATATTTCATAGATGTTATTTTCCATTTATAGTTACCTAACTCCTCTTAAGCTAAAAAAACAACAACAATCAAACCATTTTGATGATGAAAGGAGGTGAAATGGTTTTTCCCAAAAAACAATCTTGGTTGACATTGATGAAGTGGTGCACTCTCTTGTGTTCAATGATAAAACTCCAGGCTCTCTTGTGATTAGACAACCAAGGAAGCCCTACTTCAACCTTCCTACAATATCACTCTTCACAAACATATCACATTGAAATCGATTTGTAATCATTTCTCTATGTATGGCTATACCTTGCTTCAGATCTGCGAGGTTGGCACAAGCCAGGAGGACAATGGAAAACATTTTTGTCCTGAGAGTGCTCTAGGGTTTCTCCCACACTACCTGTGTTTTGGCTATCTCTACTGCCTTCTTGACCATAATCTCACCAATGACATTGACAAGCAATGCATCCATCACATTAGTGGGTTGCAAACAGGCACACATGGCACTTGTTGATACATTGTGGATAGACGCATGTGGTACTTGTTTATATGTACAGATGATAAAAGGCTCTAGAGAACCTCCCCTTAAAACAACACCTTCTTCGAATTAATATAGAAGTGGATTGCACACCTAAATTTACCTTCATATGTGCTACAAAGGAGCTTATCCAAATGGTTGATGCAACATGTGATACAAATGAGTTCATACAATAGATTGATGCAACTTGTGATACATAAGACATAATGGAGATGGTTGATGCTATGTGTGATACACAAGACTTAATAGTTGATGCACAATACACAGAAGATGTCGAATCTTCCAAAGATGAGTCTGAAAAAGACGCACAAAATGACAACAACAACAACAACAAATGTGAAGAAGTAAAAGAAAAAAGTCAATGTGATATTTCCAAGATGTTTTTTAGACCCTGGGAAGAATTATCATTCAACAAATATCAACATGGCTTAAGATATGACAAAAGCAACAACTTTCATATCCCAGATTACTCTAAACCAATTCAGTTTGTGCACTTAGGATTTAATGAAGAAGTGAAGAATATTACAAATAAGTGCCAACATTGTCATAGAGTTGGTCACTTGGAGTCACAGTGTTTTGATCTCCATCCTTGTCTTCATTGTGGGAAGACAAATCACTTCTCAGAGAAATGTCACAAGAAGAAAAAGGTTAAGCAAACAATTAATTATGGATGAATACCTTCATGGAAATGCAATCACCAAGTAAAGAAACTACATCAGTCTTATCGTCTAGTGAAGATAGAGGTAAATCCCTTGTTGCATAGAGAAATGGAAACATTCAAAAGATTTCAAACATTTATTCTAGATGTTTTTGGTGATGATCCATATCCAATTCTATATGTTCTTTCAAAATTAAGTCCAAAGTGGTCCCCTTATGGTGTAGGTTTTAAGCATGGCCCTAACGGGATAAGTAACATGTGGTTGTTTCCACATGCCCACTTTGTGCTATGCTCAAAGGTAATAAGTATGGTACTCTCTTGAGAACAGAGAGGGATCAAATCTCTTGAGGTTCAAACCTTTAACCTCTCCTGAAGTTTTTCACTCTAAAAAAGGTTAGCACATCCAAAGATTTGATCCCTCTCTGTACTTGATAGATCCGGAGTTAAGATGAATCTAAGCTTGTTAATTGATTTTTACATACTCATATTATGCATAGTGTGTTCTAATACAATAGTAATTATTGGAGTTTTCTAAATCTTTTATGTTTTGGATTTATATACCATAAAAATGCTCACATATTTAAATAATGTTATGGTTTAATACAAAATTTACTTACAAAATATTTATTTTAAATTTGATGTCAAGTGGTTGTATCTCAATTGGTTGGGGTGCGGAGGTTTCTCCTCCCCACCCAGGTTCGAGTCTCATCTATGCGACATGTTGTTCTTTGTGAACCAAATATTCTCGAAATACTTGACCCTCCTATGTTCTCTGGATTTCAGCGGGGATTATCGTGGATGTAGCGAGCTTCGCGTCGTGAACCACAATAGAAAAATTATTTTAAATTTGACAATCACTCAATGCTATTTTTAAAATTTATTATTATTTAAAATTTTCCCTTTTAGCGAATTCCAATACCAACCTATTAATATATAAGAAATCTAACTCACCTTCCTACTTAATGATATATAAGAAATCTAACTCACCTTCCTACCAAAATAACTAACTTTAGGCTATGAGTTTTCAACTGTATAATAATGATTAAATAATGTGAATGGGAAAACATAAACCTAATCTAATGATTTGATATAATTAACAATATAGATAAAAGAAAATCAACCCTAATTTTATCAATTGATGTAATATATAATAATAATATAATATAGTAATATAATACAATGTATTAACAATATATAATGTTAGATGCAATGGGCATGTGTTCGACTCCAGGAGGTCCTTGAATAGGAAGTTGGTTATCATCAATCCATCCTACCGCTTTGAGTCAAGAGCTTATTACATCAACCATCGTGTAACATACTAAAAGTATGAAATACCATCTCATGTGAAAAAAAATAGTTGCACTGGACTGCTTTGAGACAGTAGTGGATCTAACACTATGATTGACACTAGGAAAAGTCAGTGGAAGATTGGGATTGTTGACTCTGTTGACCATAGAAAAGAATGTCGACATGAAAGAAATTCCATCTCCAAGGGAATGATGGATCTTAATAACCAAGGTGGCTCCGACCTTGCTCATTTTATAATTCAAGACGTGGAATTCCTATCTCATTATTCTTAATCTGAATAAATTTCTTAGTTCACTTCATGCCTTCTTCATTATGATTAATTGGAATTCGGTCTCTATGTATAACTACTTTTGGGGATTCAATCATTGTAGCTACAACCTATATTGTAAGATCTATGGATTCTCCAATTGGTCTATGGATAGAGTAAGACCAAAAACATCTTACTCTATCTTGGCTCCCTTTGAATGTTTGTCAGTTGGTTCTTCACAAGGTAAATCCACCATGGCAACTAAGGGATGGAAGGTGCATGCTACACTGGCTTTAGTAGAAGGAAATTATAGCGGTTATTACATCATAAGGAAACTGGCAGTGATAGTGGGAATAAATCAAGTCTTTCTAGAACTCTTAGTGTTGTTGTTGCTTAGCCCTCAAATCCTTGATTGATTCTTTTAAGGGAGAGGTTCTCTACCAAACTCATCATCCGTCCCTTGTGAAATCCTATTAGAAATAGCCACATCCATAGACACATGTCAGATCGCACGCATAGTTTCTTCGTTATTCCACATGCCTCTAGTTCATTATGATTCCTAGCCAGGAGGAAACTCTGCAATAAAAATATGGTCATCAACATTCACTGTTGTTTTCTTCCATCGCAACACTCCCTAATCGTCCTCCTTACATTGCTCTGATTGTGAAAAGAAGTGTTTCCATAGGAGTGGAGCAAATAATAAAGGATGTGAAAGCATGGATGAGTGCAACACTAGCTTATGTATACAACTGACCGTAGATTTTATCTCATGTATGTCAATACTACACATAAGATAAGGACATACATCCAACAGGTGGATTGGGTTACAAACTTCACCAGCAATGCTCTCAGCATGGTCGATGCTCTGGATACTTACAGGAAGGATATGGTCCTATGGAGGCCTCCCACAATGGAGAGATTGTCCAATCCCTTTAGCATTGCACATTATTACCATCTTCCTAATAAAAATTGGGATTGAGATGTATTAGAGGTGGATGAACTAGTTCCTGACATTGATGTGTCAAAGTTGGATCATAAATCCTCTATATCAAGCATTCAATAAACAATGAACAGTGCAGCAGACTACTCTGAAAAGTGATCTATGATCAAGATCAAGGCTGGGGTTTACAAGGAAAGAGTTTGAATCCCCCGCAGTAAAATGAATCTCATGTTTGTGGGCATCGGCATGGATACAACAGTGATCATCAGTTCTGCATATGTGTCGTCTTTTCCCTCCCTTAATGACCTTTGTTTTGTTCAATTAACCTTATCTCAAACGCATATCTTAAGACATAAAAATCATAAAAGATGTAACTTTGTATTCTAATATATCTGGAATGACCATATACGCTTCCCTTTCCTCATCGCTGGCAGATGTGATATATCACTTTTCAAAAGCTTTCAATGATTCCAATTTCAGTATACATTCTAATTTTGCCTATTGTAATTAGCATAAATCAAAATATCAATTTTATTCACATTTACTAAAAGATTAATTTTAGTAATTAATTTAATAAATAAAAATAATATAATAAATTTTAATTATTTTATACATATAAAATAATAATAATGAGCAAACTTAAATTTAAAAATAAAAACCAAATTATATTAAACTTTATCATTTTAGAAATAAATTTTAATTATTTTTATTAAAAAATATATTAATATTATTTTTAATAAATATATATTTGTTAAATAAATTCTAATTATATTTATTAAAAATATATATTAATATTAATTTTAATAAATATATATTTTAACAGTTTAATGGATAAGAAATTGTGTGTTATAAATAAAACATCCTTCATATCTCATAATATTGTTATAATGATTGTAAATTGAAAAGTTTCATTGACATTCTCTACCACGGTGGATTAAGTTGGGGTAATCATAACAATCGAAAACAATATTTTAGTAAAATTTTCATAAGTGGGGTAATTTTTTCATGGGTGATTGAGTTTTTAACAAGGGTTGCATGGCAATGCAGTCTTTGCCGAGTTAGTTGAGAAATACATGTTAAACAATTAAACTTAATATAACTAAATGCACAAGTACTAAATATTTTTTGTCAAAAGATAATAATTGAGGGTTGTTTGTTATTCAAAATGTATAATGAACCTAAGTTGAATGGAACTATAATATTCATAAATATAATACATATAATACATATAATATAAATATAATAATAAATAATATATTAGATAATAAATATAATAATAAATACATAGTAATTTTTTTATATTTAGATGTGGTGATTGGTGAAATTCATTGATTATGTAATTAATTCTACATATTGAAAGACGTGAAGGGAACAATAACACTTCAATTCTATCAACCAATTAGAAATGAGAAACACAAATATTTTTATTATATCCAAAATATATATATTTGTTTTCCTATATTAAACATTACATTGCATACACAAATTTATGGTAAAAGGCAAATTAATGTCACATCAATGTCACATCAAAAGCAAACTCATTGCTATAGTCTCATGGCAGAGACTAATAAGTTCGGTTGAGCATTGTTGAAATTCCCCGAACACCTTGCCCGTCAACATCAAGCTTTAAAATTGTGCCCTTTGCAAATAATTTTTTGTTAAAGAAACTATGCATAACTGGTAAAAGTTTGAAAGCTCTTTGACAACAAAAACCAAAAACCATATACAGTAGATGTTTAGATTCAATAATTGTAATATTGTGAAAAGTTAAAAATATATTTAAAGGAAAATAAATTTGCATGGGATATACAGAGTTGATGATGGAGTATCTTTTTATGAGAAAAATCTAAATTTCAACCAATATTTCCCATTTTATTTTAATCAATATTCTCCATTTTATTTTGATCAATGAAAACCATTACAATGATATAGTTATTAAGAGTTCAACCACTCTTAACATGTCATTGGTTAGAAATGAACTTAAGTGAGACTATAACAATTATTCTTCTCAATCACTTGAGCTAAATTCAAGTAACAAAGACAAGATTTATATTTGCAAATTTTTCAGCATCTAAATCCATCATGGCTTAAGAGTTATTATGTTTTTAGAACTTGTTTCAGATTTAAACCTATCACTTCTTAGAAGGAAAGATTTAAACCTATCACTTATCACTTCTCAGAAGGAAAAAAGTGTTTTTAACCATTAAACCAAGTATACTCAAACTATCAAAATTGCAATTTAGACAGATTATTTCATATCGAAGAATTTGTGTTTCCCAATTTCGTGCTAGATAGTTTTGATGGAAAACTTATTATCCATGGAAACAATTTAGCAAAAGTTTTAACCAAATTTAACAATTGAAATGTCCCACAACAGGTAAAATGTTGTCAATTTCCAACAGGGCAGACTACTCTCTAAATATTTTTCCCTAGTTATTTGGAATTGGAATTTATCATGTGTAATTGAATATAATTGACTTGCATATCTTACACTGTTTATTTATTTCTAGGACAAGTTTGAAATGTAATGAACGGAAGATTGAACTTTGTGTTGTAAATTGTATCGTGCAATTATTAAGAGTGAGTAGAGGTAGAGGCAGGCAAGCATGCACGCTTAATCCATTTGAGGTTAAAACTAGCATAGCTGTAAAGTCGTTGGTGTTGCGGCTAGTGAACGTCGGAAGTTATCTAGACAGACAACACTTCAATACACTAGTGTGAATTGAAACACACAGACAGTTGAAACTCACATAGAGTTGAGGAAATCCAAAAGTTAATCTTAAATGTGGTAATTCCAAAGGTTAATCATTAAACGTGGCAATCATATGGTGGTACAGTAATTTCTTAATATGATTAGGTAAATGTTAAAAAGTAAATAGGTTAACTGATGCATTCAAAAATACAAGTTATGAAGAGTAAATCACATTCATTGATTTGGGAGGACAACTAAGAATATGCCAGCATTTTCAATTGTTAGCCATCAGATTAAAATTTTAGATTAAAAGGTGATTAATTGTGCCCATCTCCAATAGGTATACACCTTTCGGTGTAAATATCACCGAAAGTCGGAAACGTTTAAAATCGAGATATCTATGAAAATACCGGTTAATATACCTGCAATAAAAAAAATTCGCTTAATGAAAATATAGCACCTTAGCCAGTTCAGGTCAACAAAACAAAGAAAAATAAATAATCTTAATGTGGATCAACTCTAGTTGTTCCTTCTAAGAAGTGTTCGTCACTAAACAAACACTCACAGAAAAGCAACAAATATTGGCATGGGCTTCCCCAAATATTCCCTGGCTACTTCGCAATCACAAGAGACGTTAAAAAATGGACCAAGTGATAGGAGGGAAAGGTAATTATCCAGGAATCTTGATAACACATGTTGTGGAGTTACCAATGCAAGGATAGTAAGTGGCAGAAAACAATGTATCCATCTTAGCATTATTTTGCCCATCACGCTGCCCGATCTGGTATCCATGCTCGGTGACTTCTTCAGCGGACGATCTGAAAACATGCATTTAAGCATAAGATAAAGACATGTCCATATAAGAGACTTAGTCGTCGGATTGGCTGCCCTTGTGGTTGTGTTTGGGCATATATGGCCAGTCAGAGACAATGACACGTTGGTGGAGTCGCTCCTAATGTTGTTGACGTTGTGAAGGATTATAGCAGATATCAAACATTAAATCAATTTTCCTATCCATCATCTCTGGTAAAAAATTCTCGTTTTCCATTTCACTTCGCAGCTCAAAGATGAATTGTAAGTGGTCCTCAAAGAACTGGGTTGTTCTATTTTTGTCATCAAATATATGGAACCTTCACCTTCCTCATGTAGATGTGTACCTTCACCTTCGACCAAAGGCGAGGTCATAGCTGGCTTATCCTTAACTTCATTTGTGTCATTCTTTGGGAGTGCATTGGCATCTTCAACGATAGTCCCTAGTGGAAATTCCTCCCAATCCACCATGCAACCCCAAGACTCTGCCTCGTCCTGAATATCGTGCAACTCCTTCTCCACTACATTCGGATCCAAGTGTTGGTGTTCATTATCAATGTCACTATCCATTGGGGAAGAGCTCCTATGTCTACGTCCAAAATCATGAAAATATCCACTACCTCTGCACACCCTTCCTCATTCACAAGGCATGTTGACGAGGAGGAGGAACCCAAATGAGAGAACAAGTCTGAACTTGAATAGGGGGTAATCACAATGAGACATAAGGAAATCCCCGACCATCTCTGAGCTTTATTCTCTCCATCCACATTGAAGACTTGTGGACTTCAAGGGTGCACTTAAGACTATCCTTCATATTAAATACAACCTCCAACGAATTGTAAAAACCATTCAAGACCCTTGTACCAAGCCTCTGAATTACATATGCCATCGTACTTAGTTGAATAAATCGTTAGTTATTGTTAAAAAACGAGACACACTTATACACTAAACCTAGCAGAAGAGAGGAAGAATTTAATCAAGAACGTAAATGACACAACAATCACATATTACACAGAGATTTTTATCCTGGAAACTCGAATTGAGAAAACCAATATTCCTTCAGCGTTCTGCTCTCTTGTTGCCTTATTCAATCTGAATAAAAGGTTACATGTCTAACCTTGGTCCACACCTAAGACACAATCAACATCACACCCTCTTGCTTACGCAAGAAAAACCTTGTAGCCTATTCGGCTTACATCTTCATGACCAACAACCTACATCTAAACATTTCTCTAAATATAAGCTATCTTACGATTCATTGATTAGCCTTTATGGCCTTACAACACACCTCTTTATAGGCTTTACATCAGGAAAAACCCTAAAGAAATGGCACCCAAAAATGGTTACAGATCCATGTAGATCATTGGCTACAAATCCCATGAATCTCGAGATTATGTTACAGTCGACTACCAAGTCGTATTACCCATCGACTATTGGTTGGCCTTCATTCGGTCTTCAGTCATTTTCCACACTCCCACTTGTTGACCTCTTGTTGGTTGACCTCTTTGACTTGTTGTCAATGCCTTTACCATGTCGAACTACCTCGACCTTCGACTTCGACTTCACTTGGTCCACTAACCTCGACCTTCGACTTGTTGTCGATCCACCTTGACTTCGACCTGATGTTGATCCACTTCAACTTCGATCATCAATCAATCCACCTCAACTAGACTTTCATTGCAAAGAATATAACAACCTCACATTTATTACACTCAGCCTAAAAGATAAAATATGCACCAACCACCAACCTCGAGAAGAGTGAGGAGTGCTAGGTGTTGACACACATTGCCAATAATTGTATGATCATCATGAATGTAATAACACCTCATCCAAGGTAAATACCAATATGTTATTATAACATTGTTACATAGTTGTTAAATCTAAAATGAAGCAAGCATGAAACTTTAGTTTTGGGGTTCGCATGAGAATTAGAAAGCTAAAAACAAAACCCATTTTAAATTATTGAAATTACAATTATATTATTATAATAATATGGCAAGTTATCAAGATATAAAATAAAATAAAACATATAAGAAGCTAGACTAAAGAATGTGTACATATTATTTTTAAGTAGACTGCATCTGGTTAAGTTTTAGAAACAAAAACTTATACAAAATATTCATTCTAAATCTCAAATTCAATTTTAAAAGATTCATTTTCTATTTCAATTTTCTATGTATAAGATCCCATAATCCTGATAAGAGTAGGATCTGCTTTATAAACTCATATTGACTGTGCTCCGGGCGCAGACTCTTATGGGAACAGGTGGAAGCTAAAGGATTATTTTCCATGGATGCTCTCATTCTTGCAGGGGATTTGAATTTTACTACGAGCTCAGATGAAGTATGGGGAGTTGGGGCATTAATAGATTCATTGGCCGATTTTTTTAAGGAACTATTTGCAAATAATCATTTAGTGGATATTCAGCCTGTGGAGTTGGTTCCTACATGGAGCAATGGTAGAAGCGGGTGACAAGGGATACAAAATCAATTGGATAGAGTGTATGCATCTGAAACTCTTCTCAGAGATACAGTAAGGTACAGATCGTGGGTTGAACTCTCGTTTATATCGGACCACGCACTAGTATTTTTTCAACTGGATTATGGACTTAAGAACATTGCATACCCTTTCAAATTCAATCCTACATGTATGTGTGATGAGTCCTTTGGAGCTCTTGTGATCAAAATCTGGACTAGGGGTCAAATTTTAGCTCAAAAATTGACGTTCTCGGAATTGCCTCAAAACGGATGTGAGCGTAGGCCTCGACGTTGCGAACCCAACGCAACTTGTTTCGTCTCAAACAAACGTCGGGAGCGAGAGATATAGCGATCTGTTCGTCAAGTCAAACAGGGAAAAATTTTGATGCTCACTAAACAATCCGTACAGTCCGTATAGGCTGATGTGGCAAGGCCTTACAGACCATACGATGACGTGTCAGGTGGTGATGTGGCAGATATTGGTTGGTTGACTGTTGGCGAATCGGGAGATGACACGTGTCCGTTTATTGGCAAATGGTGTGAGGACGTGGCCCAATCTGTGGGTGCCACGTGTCACTCATTGATTGGTTTATATGGTTATGTAAAATTTATGGTGGAGTCCACGGGGTTCGACCCCCAGACCTCCCACAATGCATAACGCCTTCGCACGACCGCCCGACCATCCACGAGTTGGTTCTTGTTAAATGTATATGTTTGAATATATTTAAATTTACAAGTTTGTATATTGGGCGGGGGGTCGGGCCGGGGCTTAGCCCCGGCCCATGGTCATTTGTATTATATATGACCGTGCTTTATACATTGGCTCGACCATTTGCGCGTGGGGTTAAAACATATAGCCCGTGGTTTTTGTTATGTAACATATGACCGGTGGTGTAATGTGCACGGGGGTTACAATGGGTGGAGCCCCTGGTCGTGGGGTTTTTATATATGTATTGCTATGTGACCCTAATCCGAAGCACGGGGATGTTACACCCGTTGCAACGACTTAACCACCTTTTTGCCAAGCATACGGTCCTATGAGCCATACGCCCAGGTGCCTAGGCGGTTAGGGGCTGGCGCGCCCTTAACCGTTCTACGGTTTGCACTGTTGGCACGGTTGCGCCCGGTGTTGGGTTTTTACGCCATATAATGCATGTGAGCCAGGTTCAATGAGAAAGGGTGCGTTTTGTAGATGCAGAGACAACAAGCTTGAAGGAGGAAAATGGAGGAGGCCTAACTTCTTCATCTTTTGGCCGATTGAGGTGCCGTAAAAGCCCAGCTAGGGGTTTTTGGACGTCCTGGATCCATTGGCACTGTTATCAAGGCCATTTGAAGACTTATTCTGCAAGTTTTTCACCATTGAAGTTTCAGCAAGCTCCAAGGAGCTTGAAGCCCTCATTGATTGAGGACATGTTTTGGTGAGCCTATGTTTGTTTTCTATGATTGAATAATCATTTTTGGCTAATTGTTATGCTCTGAACACATTGGGACAGGTTTCAGAGGATTTTGAGGACTTTTACAGGTGTTTTTTCCACAAAGAATCTCAAGGAAGCTTATGGCCACATGTAGAAGAGGTCATGCCCGGATGAGCCATGATCCGTTTTCAGAGTTCTATTAGTCATTTTTGGGGTTTTTATGTGTTCTGATCCCAATGGTATAGTCTGTTTTTCCATTGGAGTTGAGCAGCAACTTGTAAAATAACTTTTGACAAATTAATCCCAGAGAGCCAAGTCCATTGATGGAGGCTCAAGGAGATGTAGCCCGAAGGGGGGTGAACTCCTTTATCATCTTGTTCTTGTTGTGAGTTTGATGGTTTATTTGCTGCAAGTTATGTTGTTATGTATTTATTGAAAGTACATATTTAACCATTGAAAAGAACATATCCTCACACATAAGCATTTACAAGAAAATACATAAACTTGGCACATGATTTATCTTGCATATTTTAACACATGAAGCAAGGTCCTGTAAAGTTTATTTAATGAAGTAGAGGGTGCTTGCATAGCATAACAAGTCAGCCTTCTATTTTCAGATCAAGTGGTATCAGAG
>SNQJ01S0019261.1:80944-92322 GCA_010110895.2 Picea sitchensis | reverse complement strand
ATGTTTGTACTGGAAGGAGAGTTGAGGAGTCATGCACATGCATTTGTTTTTATGTATGTGTAAGCAGTAAACTGGTGAAAGTTCATCATGAGTGATTCATGATTGTAACATGATTGTGTATCATGTTTGTCGACTTGTCATTTTTGGAAGGTTGATGAGTCTCGACTGGTGTTGATGATTTTCTAACGACTATGTTGTGTCGACCGTGTTGTTCGACTTGTGTTTAGTCGATGGTGTTTGTTGACTTGTAAGTTGATTTTGAGTACACCATGATGCAAGAAAACGCCATGTGCTTTGATGAAGTACGAGATGCGACAGTTTGTTTGAAGAAAAAGACTTTGTTGGCATCATTTTTCAGTCTTGTAAAATTTGTTTTCAAGATTGATGGTTTTCTTGGCTTGTGACAAGATGTCGTAGGAAAGTTTTTGCAACCATTGGAGAGTTGATTGTGTTGACGTCGAAGAGTTCACAAGAGGGACTTGATTCTCAGTGGGAAGGTTGGCAGTCTTCCAAGCACAAAGAGAACAGTGGGTCAGCAGCAACCAGAGAGCAGTGGTTGAAGGACATAGTCAGTTGCAGCGCAAGGCATGTCGAAGTATTCAGGTGATTGTCGAAAAGAATTTTCAAGTAGAATTAGTTGATAGAACTTGAAAGCAGACAGATAATCATAAGATTTTGTGGGTCCAAAAGCCTTTCAGTGGGAAGGTGTGATCAAAATCTGGACCAAGGGTCAAATTTTAGCTCAAAATTTGATGTTCTCGGAATTGCCTCAAAAAGGATGTGAGCGTAGGCCTCGTCGTTGCGAACCCAACGCAACTCGTTTCGTCTCAAACAGACATTGGGAGCGAGAGATATAGCGATATGTTCGTCAAGTCAAACATGCAAAAATTTTGATGCTGACTGGACAGTCCGTACAAGCTGATGTGGCAGGGCCGTACGGACCGTACGATGATGTGTCAGGTGGTGACGTGGCATATATTGGTTGGTTGACTGTTGGCGAATCAAGAGATGACACGTGTCCATTTATTGGCAAATGGTGTGAGGACGTGGCCCAATCCGTGGGTGCCACGTGTCACTCATTGATTGGTTTATATGGTTATGTAAAATTTATGGTGGAGTCCGCGGGGTTCGACCCCCGGACCTCCCACAATGCATAATGCCTTCACACGACCGCCCGACCATTGGGCCACGAGTTGGTTCTTGTTAAATGTATATGTTTGAATATATTTAAATTTACAAGTTTGTATATTGGGCGGGGGGTCGGGCCGGGGCTTAGCCCCGGTCCATGGTCGTTTGTATTATATATGACCGTGATTTATACATTGGCCCGACCGTTTGCGCCCGGGGTTAAAACATATAGCCTGTGGTTTTTGTTATGTAACATATGACCGGTGGTGTAATGTGTGCGGGGGTTACGATGGGTGGAGCCCCTGGTCACGGGGTTTTTATATATATATTGTTATGTGACCCTAACCCGGAGCGCGGGGAGGTTACACCCATTGCAACGACTTAACCACCTTTTTGCCAAGCATACGGTCCTATGAGCCATACACCCAGGTGCCTAGGTGGTTAGGGGCTGGCGCGCCCTTAACCGTTCTACGGTTTGCACCGTTGGCGCGGTTGCGCCCGATGCTGGGTTTTTACGCCATATAATGCGTGTGAGCTAGGTTCAATGAGAAAGGGTGTGTTTTGTAGATGCAGAGACATCAAGCTTGAAGGAGGAAAATGGAGGAGGCCTAACTTCTTCATCTTTTGGCCGATTGAGGTGTCGTAAAAGCCCAGCTAGGGGTTTTTGGATGTCCTGGATCCATTGGCACTGTTATCAAGGCCATTTGAAGACTTATTCTGCAATTTTTTCACCATTGAAGTTTCAGCAAGCTCTAGGGAGCTTGAAGCCCTCATTGATTGAGGACATGTTTTGGTGAGCCTATGTTTGTTTTCTATGATTGAATAATCATTTTTGGCTAATTGTTATGCTCTGAACACATTGGGACAGGTTTTAGAGGCTTTTGAGGACTTTTACAGGTGTTTTTTCCACAGAGAAGCTCAGGGAATCTTATGGCCACATGTAGAAGAGGTCATGCCCGGATAAGCCATGATCCGTTTTCAGAGTTCTATTAGTCATTTTTGGGGTTTTTATGTGTTCTGATCCCAATGGTATAGTCTGTTTTTCCATTGGAGTTGAGAAACAGCTTGTAAAAGAACTTTTGACAAATTAATCCCAGAGAGCCAAATCCATTGATGGAGGCTCAAGGAGATGTAGCCCGAAGGGGGGTGAACTCCTTTATCATCTTGTTCTTGTTGTAAGTTTGATGGTTTATTTGCTGCAAGTTATGTTGTTGTGTATTTATTGAAAGTACATATTTAACCATTTAAAAGAACATATCCTCACACATAAGCATTTACAAGAAGATACATAAACTTGGCACATGATTTATCTTGCATATTTTAACACATGAAGCAAGGTCCTATAAAGTTTATTTAATGAAGTAGAGGGTGCTTGCATAGCATAACAAGTCAGCCTTCTATTTTCAGATCATCTTGTCAGGTCCGTTTGGTGTGCGCACCAGGGCTTTGGGGAGGAAGGAGCTCAAAGTAGACTTACACTGAAGCTGCTTAAGTTAAAAGCCCGGGTCAAAGACTGACTTGTAGAAAAGAAACACAAGGAAATCAAAACCTACAAAAAGTTAGAAGTTGAAATCACTTTGCACATAAAACAAAGCTTGGACATTGGACATAATACAGTTTTGGATATTCGTTTGAAACAACTTGAATATGAACGAAATAAATTGTTGATGGAAGAGGAGGAACGATAGCGCCTAAATAGAAGGGCCACGTGGATCCAATGCGGGGATAAAAATACTTAGTATTTCCATAACTTTGCTAGTCATAAACGCAACAAAAAATATTTGTGGGAAATTAAAGATGAACAGGACCAGGTTTTTCATGGCCAAGAGGTAATAAAGATGGAAGCAAAGAGGTTTTTCAATTCTTTTTATCAAGAGTCGACACAGAATTCGACTGTGGACCAGGTCGAATTAGTGAGAATGTATCCTAGATTGGTTTTGGATGAGGAAATTATCTTACTTGAAAAAGTTGTTACAAATGAGGAAGTTTTAGAAGTACTAAAAGGATTAGCAAAAGAAAAAAGCCCGGGACCCGACAGGTGGACTGTCGAATTTTACATTTAATTTTTTTACTTGGTAGCCAAAGACTTGTTGGATGCTATTGAAGAAGTGAGGCTTAAGGGTGAGGTCAACATAAATCTGAATTCGACTTGCATTGCTCTTATTCTGAAGGTTAATGGCCTTGCTACATTTGGAGACTTCCACCCGATTTCTTTATGCAATCCGTACTACAAGATTATTTCTAAAACTATTGCAAAAAGAATCAGACTGATTTTTTCACGCACATTATCAGAGGAGAAATTCAGCTTCTTGAAGGGAAGACAAATCATAGATGCAATTGGAACTGCCCAAGAGTGCCTACACAACATCAGAGAAAAAAATCTACATGCTTTAATTCTAAAGATTGACCTTAAAAAAGCACATGATTGTATTAGCTGGGATTTTCTCAGACTGGTTTTACTCCAATGCGGATTTGGGTTGTTGACGACTAAGTGGATTATGGGGTGTATTACATTTGTTACTTTTGTGGTTTTAATCAATGGTGAGCCTTCAGAATTCTTTCACAGTGGAAGGGGGCTCAGGCAGGGTTGCCCACTGTCGCCACTGTTGTTTATTTTAATTATGGAAGGCTTAAGCCTGGCTCTGAAAAGAAGTCAAGGTGATGGATTACTATTAGGCATCAAAGTATCTCTCTTTATTAATATCCTCCATCTATTGTTTGTAGATGATATCCTTATAATGACAAAAGATTCCATTGAGGAATGGAAGGAAATCAGTAGGGTATTGAATCTGTTCCGTTGAGCATCTGGCCATCAAATAAATGCTCATAAAACCTATTCCTCCAGTATGGTGTGCAGAAATAGGTCCTGGATGTATTAAAAGCTCATTTTCATTTCCGATTTCATGATTTGGCGGAGGGTTTCAGGTATCTTGGATACTTTTTAAAGATTGGTAGGTACAAAAATGAAGATTGGTAGTGGCTGATAGATAAATATGAAAAGAGGATAAGACATTGGTGTAATCGTTGGCTATCCATTGGGGGATGCTTAGTTTTGATCAAAGTCGCACTTGAAAGTCAACCAGTTTAGTGGTTGGCTTTATCAAATATGCCATCAACGATTCTCCAAAGGATCCGTCAACTAGTTTTTGGTTTCCTATGGATGGGATGTAAAAAGAAAAAGAGTTTTCACCTTTGTAATTGGCAACTTATTGCCCGCCCAAAACATTTCAGGGGATGGGGCTTGAGGAACCTATATTGTTTCAGTAGTGCCATGGCGGCCAATAGTAGCCCAATACTCTATGGAGGGCAATGATGCAGGATGGTTTATGGCATCGAGTAATAAAAACAAAATATCTCCCCTTTGTTTCTGTGGAGAGGTGGTTTCGTACTGTAAACATATCAGAGGTAAAAGGATCTCAGTCTTGGTTATATTTATTAAAATCTTTTCACCTCCTCATGCATTGGTTAGCATGGAACCTGAGGTCGGGTCATTCCATTCTAATCGGAAAGGACCACGTTTTGGCCATGGGATCATCGGATTTTCTGTCTGAAGAGCTAATTCAAGCTATAAATCGAAACTGTATTTACTATCTATATCAGGCTACCTGTGATCCACACGTCGGAATGGTTTGCTCAAATTGGATCACTGGTGAGGAGTTGTGACTAGTTGGGCCCCTTTATGTAGAATGGAAATCTTTTAGATGCTCCCCTATTAATTCGGGGGTGCTACTACAAGATAGACCAGATGTTTTGATATGGACAGATGGAGACAAGACGGGGCAAATATCGGTTAAGAATGTGTATATGGCAATGGAAAACATGAAATGGATCCATACCATTCTAGGATGGAGGAAGGCATTATGGTCCTAGCACTGTTCCCTGAAAATTAAGCTCTTTATTTGGTTGGCGGTAGAGAACAGAATTCTATGATGGGATATTCTACAAAGAAGAGGCTTCATTGGTCTGAGCTGATGCATACTATGCAAGAACGAATGTGAATCTACTCACCATATGTTTGTTGATTGCGCCTTTACTTTGGATGTTTGGGGGAAGAAAAAATTTACACACAAACTTCATGGGGTCCTGGGCTGGTAATACATTAGTGGACTTCTTTAGTTTGTGGTGCAAAAAGAATATTTTACATACAACTTTGTCGGCGATATTCTGTTGGTATATATGGAGGGAAAGGAACTCAATGATTTTCAAAGACAATGTTCCATCAGTTCAGAAGGTAGTCTATCATGTAATATCAACCCTGAGGGACCACAAAGTAAAGCAAATTGTTGTTGCACGGAGAAAGGGGCCATCCTGTCTAGCAGTGAGTGGTACAATTGGTTGGTTTGATGGGGCAGTGATGTCAACGGGACAAAACAGTGGAGTTGGAGGTGTTATTAAGATCAATGATCAGTGCTACTACAAATGGATTCTCAACTATGGACCGAGTACGAATACGAGAGTGGAACTGTTGGGAGCATGGACACTCCTCACCCTGGCTTCTCGGCTTTCCATACAAACTATTCATGTTCAAGGAGACTCTAAGGTCATCATTGATTGGCTAAGAGATAAAGGTCATCTTCAGGTTGTTTCACTAGATTTTTGGAAGGTAAGACTATTGGGATTAATCAAACAATTCCATAACATCTCATGTGCTCATGTTTACAGAGAGAATAACAAAGTGGCGGACAACCTTTCAAAACATGCTTTACTAAAGGATCCTGGAAAGATATTCTTCTTTCAGTTTGTGGAGGAACATGAGGGTCCTCAATTATCACTTGACCTTTACTTGAAGACCAGCCACGAGTCTTGCCTGTTCAATTTTTTGGTTATAAGCAAGTCCGCGATATTATCATATTTATTTTTGTTCTTTGTATTGGACTTGTCTTTTGTCTAGATTGCTCAGTGCGGATGATTAGCCCGTTGTCGCTCTGTGGACGATTAGTCTCTTTTCACGGATTTAGCACATGTAAGGGGGATTGTAAGGTTGTTTTGTCTCACAATGGAATGGGATTCCACTGGACCTGTTTTGAAAATCAAGATATATTGAATCTCTTGTAAAAGATCAATTTATATTTCTAATACAAATATAAAGTGCAATTTTATATAGAAAAAAAAAAGTTCCCATTATATGAATATTGAAAACTAGTATATTACCCACAAAAATATCCAACTCAAATCCCCTTACATCGATATCTTTGTGAATCTTTATATCTACTTGGAGAAGACAAGTTGTCGCATGCTTTGATTAAAAACCTCTTATTATATCCTTCCATCACATGCTTTGGTTAAAAACCTCTTATTATATCCTTCCATATGAAAGACGTTTTTGGATGAAACATTAGCTCGAGGTTAGCACTTTCTTATGCTTGAAATAATTAGCTTGACGTTAGCACTTTCGTATGCTTGAAATAATGTGCCATTGTTTACATATATTTTCAAGATGCTTCTTTCACTTTGGTTATGGAGGTTATTATTGATTTTTCTTATAATTCCTAGAAAAATGGCCATATTTATAATATACGTTACATTGGAATGGTTGAATGAGATTTTATGGAGATTATTATTGAATTTTCTTATAATTCCTGGAAAAATGGCCATATTTATAACATATGTTACATTGGAATGGTTGAATAGGATTTGCTTATAAGTAAATTTTTGAATATTAATTCATTCTTTAATTACAGTTGATTTAAAAAAAAAAATTACATTTGATTTTAAAAAACGTTTTTTTTTTAAATCAACCTCAATACAAGTTTGTAAATCTTTCTAAATATTATCCTCGCTTGTTCCTTATTCATTCTAACCACTCATCATCTGGTAGGTTCAACATGAAAAAGGAAGACATAACCAAATTGGGATAACATAAGGTGCCTCCTTCTTGGAATTAAAGTCAAATGTCTACCATCTATTCAAGATAGAGCTTGGATGTGTCCAAAAACCAAGAACCATCTTTAAAAAAAAAATAAGAAAAATAAGGGAGAAATTTGCATAGCAGTTAGTCCTTGCCATGTTGAATAAATGCTTGTGGGAGCATATTAAATAACATTAAACTCCACATTAACAGGGATTATATTTTTTTAACTCCACACTCACAGAGATGATATTTTTTTTGTTAATGCTTATTTGCAAGATAGATAGTACATGACATCGTCGTTATCTACAATATGTTAGAGAAATTTTAATTGTGTACAATTTATTTATATGGAGTAACACAATGTTTTATTCAGCAAATACGGGTTTAAAGTTAAAATATTATAACTTCAAAATTGAAATATCATATGGATTGAAACGAAAAATCCTATGTTAAATTGGTCATATCAAAAAATTAAAAAAATATATCTTAGTTATAAGGTACAAACATTTCCAACCCAGATCATTAGAACGTTCAAACAACATGACAAACCCAAAACGATTGTCCTATCATTAGATCAATCTCTACCCCACCATTTGATATTTCGACCCACGAAGCACAAGTTATACTTTGAGCTTCTTTGGCCATTAGATGTGCTCATCCCTGGAGAAACATTCAACTCAAAACAAATGTACACCCTCAGATCGAGTAATTCTCAACCATTCGATTTTTCGAACACATGTAACATGGCTAATTGTCAAATAACTCATGACCGGAAATGTATATTGATCATTGGATTTGTATTTTATTATTCGTTTGATCCTTCAGATGCAATGCAATAGACACCAATAACGTTCAAGCAACATTTGACCCCAAATAAATATCAACCACCAGATCCATCGATCATGGGCCATCTAATATTTCGGATGCATAAAAACATAATTAACCTTCGCTCAACTTTATACCTGAAAAGTGATGTATGCCCTCGAATCTCTCTACAAAATACTCTCCATAAGAATTATGAAGAATGTTAACCATCCGCCAAAATCATAGATTTAAAATTTTATTTACATATACAATTCTACATAAAAAAAATCATAGTAATTGA
Source organism: Picea sitchensis (assembly GCA_010110895.2). Taxonomy (NCBI): domain Eukaryota; kingdom Viridiplantae; phylum Streptophyta; class Pinopsida; order Pinales; family Pinaceae; genus Picea; species Picea sitchensis. The sequence goes on along the minus strand of SNQJ01S0019261.1, from coordinate 84,238 downwards.
AAATCAATTAGAAGCCTTGAGATAAGAAATGGGAGGAACGATTAAACCCAATATAGGTTACACCATCTTACTCCAACTAGGGAACATGACTCGCCACTAAACATGAAGAACCTAGACTATGCCTTCAATCATCATAGGTTATGGAGTCATTATGCGATCACAATTATTACGTATAATGAATAGTCTCCGTGAAGCTTCATGTTGTCAATATATGCATAACACCTGACATATAGTTTATTTCTCCTTCTTTAGAATTCATCTCTATAAATGTGTATATGTGAAATCCCTTGACTTCAAAATATCTTTTGAATGTATGCATAACACCATACATATAGTTTATTTCTCCTTCTATAGAATTCATCTCTACAAATATCTTGATGTTTATGAATACGACAAAGTGCTTTATACTAGATATAATAATTTTTTGTCCTCCACTATGTATTATACTTTTTGATGCATGCTTTTTTATTATAAAAGTTCAAATGTTAAATAAGTCATTAAATACATATCAATCATATAAAAGAATGCCATAGCTTGATACAATTTAAAGATTTATTTATTTGCATATACAGTTATCAACAAAATAAATATATACATTATTTTTATTAGTCCCCGCTTTGCTTTATTTTGCATTTTCATATGTAGTATTTGCATATACTAGTTCAATCAACAAAATAAATATATATATTATTTTCATTAGTCCATGTCAAAGCAGGGAAGGGAATATAGCTATAGCTATTGTTGATTTTCAGTTAAAAACTATATTGATTTTGTAATTATATTAAAAATTTACTATAGTATTTTTAAAAGTTCTATAATCTTAATGTATTAAATTTAATATTTTGAAAAATAAAAAATATTTTTTAATATTTAATATTTAAAATTATGTGAGTGGGGGTTTGGTCTAGTGGTCAATGAACATATAGTTCGTGTTGTTCTCTGTTATGCAGGTCACGAGTTCAAACCTCGATTTTGATTTATCCAGAGACGTTCTTGTGGGTTGTGCGATTCTCCCTAGGGGTTATAAGAATCCCCAAGGGTTATAAGGTAGCCATTATGATTCAACCCCGTGTCACGCAAGAGTAATCACATTGCCATTGTGATTCCCCCTATATATATATATATATATATATATATATAGAATCGACATCTTTGGCACAGATATCATACATTAAAGGAATAATATATATATATATATATATATATATATATATATATATATATATATATATATATTCAAAAAATCTATTTTCCATAATATTAATGTATTAAATTCAATGTTGCGAAAAATAAAAAAATATTTCTAATATTTAATATTCAAAGAAATTATATTTTCCCGATTAGTTGAAAACTATGAAGTGATTGATGTGAAATTGTAAAATAGGTAAATTTTGTTTTATGTTGTAAAAATTTCAATGGTATACATCATCTGTCTTTAGCAATGGCTAGTTGCCATGTGATGGGATCCTCTGTCTTGCATATATCTCCTCCCTCATGGGTGGGCGGATCTCCTTTAGGAGGATCTCCTTTTTTAATATTATTATTGAATTTATGAGTGAGTCCTAGTGTAGATTGATTTTGTTTAATGTGTATTGAACTTTTGTTTAATATGTATTGAATATATGGTGTTTAATGTGTATTGAATATATGACAAGTGGATTTTTCCATAATATTAATGTATTAAATTCAATATTTTGAAAAATAAAAAAATATTTTCTAATATTTAATATTCAAAAATTATATTTTCCCGATTAGTTGAAAACTATGAAGTGATTGATGTGAAATTGTAAAAAAATAATTAAATTTTGTTTTTATTTGTAAAAAATTTCAATATTGCCATCTGTCTTTAGCAATGGCTAGTTGCCATGTGATGGGATCCTCTGTCTTGCATATATCTCCTCCCTCATGGGTGGGCGGATCTCCTTTGGGCAGATCTCCTTTGTTTAATGTGTATTGAATTTATGATGAGTCTAATGTGTAGATTGATTTTGTTTAATGTGTATTGAACTTTTGTTTAATATGTATTGAATATATGGTGTTTAATGTGTATTGAATATATGACAAGTGGTTGGACGCCTTACAAACAAAATTGTAAAAAGGATTTGTGAGCATAGATGCAATAAGTAAAGCTTCAAATTTACCTTGGACGGGTAGCGATGAGTCCATCTTCGCAATGCTTCAGACTTGTCGAATGGATCTCCGTAGAAATGACAACAAAATGTCTTCCTCGGATGCTTCTTCCTCGAATCAGGTGAATTCACATTCTCATTGTTCGGATTGGAGTATTTTACGACATTTACTTGGACTTTGGTTGCTTGAGAGTCACTTCCACTTGCATTTCCATTTACAGTTTCTTTGAAGCCCTTCTTCTTTTTCGCTTCTCTACTTCGTTTCTTGCTAATTCTGTAATATCCTCAAATTTTAGAATATTAAATTCTACGTGAACTTTGAAATAAATTTTTGTTTTTGGAAAATTCAGATTTGGAAATTATTTTCCATTTATGGAAAATTTGAATTTGGAATTTTGATTGTTGTAATTAATTATTTGATGTTGTTGGGAAAAGATTTGACTTGCCCAACTGTCCTCTTTTATTTGACACATGTGTAAGACAAACTTTTAATAAATTGAATGCTGGAAGAAAAATGGAACAACCAGGTTAAAAATAGCTGACCATGACTCCATGAGTGGGGAACAAGTTTGAGTTACCTCAAGGCTGATTTTTACAAGTGGAAAATGTGGAATTTGACCACTAGCAGCCTCTAAAAATCAGGGATTTGTAAAGTTGTGAATTTCCCAAGGAGGGAAGGAAATACCTAGGCATAAGGATGCATATAAAAACAACATATGGAGGAGGCAGGACGTTGCTTAGTATGTTGGGAAAATAAACTATTTTATATTATGAGCATTGTTAGTGTGAGACAAAGGATTTTCTTATCTATGGATGGTGACTATAACTAAGGAGGATCATTCATTTTTCCCTTATGGACTCATGGTCAGGCTAGGGGGTGAGCAGGAAAAGTGAACTTGGTTGTTCTGTTCTATGGTTCGGTGGAACGTGGTTGTTTCATTTGTATTCCAGCATCAGGTTTTAGATATGTATCTTAGCTTGTATTCTTTGTCAATGTTATGTTTATGGTTATCATTTGTTAGGAATATGATTGACTGTGTATACATAAGTAAAATCAATTCTTAAGGGACTGTATGATCATGTTTCCTATGGCTTAGCATAGTTAAATAATACTGGAAATATTGGTTGTTTGAGATATCATGGTGGTATCTCTCTCTCTCTCTCT
>SNQJ01S0019261.1:55264-80916 GCA_010110895.2 Picea sitchensis | reverse complement strand
AACTATTGTTATGTTCCTAGTGACCATTGGATTATATATATTTTGAATTGTTATTCAAATCTGTACATAACAATCATTGTAGGGAAATTGTGCAATAAGTAATAAACTTAAACAAGTTCTTATCAATTTGATAACATGTAAAAATAGATAAAATAATAACAGTCCGAATATATCCTTTGTATTATCTATTACCACAGAAAAATAATGATTTAGTAGACTACAAGTGTATTGCGGAAGTAATTGTCACATTCAAATGGATCTTGTTCAAAGTATTACAATTGGAGTACCATAGACCAAAAACTCCACAACCTCTTATTGTAAACATAGCTCTAAGAAAGTATACATGGAATTATGTATGTTACCAAGTCAATGCGCGCATATATTGGTCAAGGAAGGACATGGAACTTGAATACCTTTCGAGGTAAGATGCTTCCTTCATCTAATTACACCAACTTGCATAACCTACAAAGGAAGTAAAATGAGGGTTTAGTAACTATGCTAGCATTTTAATTCTATGGAAATCAAACAGTAGAATAAGCCAAGGACAAAACTTATCTTGATTTCCGAATTAGATCAACAGTTAGCGTTAACTTCATCTTTCAGCGCTTCGGGTGATTTCTGATGTTAGAAACTGGTTTCCCCGAAGTACATACTTCTGAAGTGATGTAACTTGACGTCACTGCTGACTTGGCATTGGTCGAGTGGCGACCACGTGTCACTTAGATTTGTGACTTACATGTACCTGAAATGCCAATTTCATCTTGACACTTGTCATCATCTGATTGTGCCACATGTCCTTGCTGACGTGGTCTACTGACATTGATCTCCTGACACAACACATATCCTCCTCCTGGATCTAATGATTGTGATCAGTTCTAGATCAATGGTCTAGATTCATTTCGGTCTTCGGGAATTTGGGTTATCCCTTCCCAATTCTCAACTCTCCCGAAGTGATATTCCTCGAATAAAACTTGAGCAACTTGAATTCATATAACAGTTCATCTTTGACACAAAAATCTCTAGGTGGTGGCACAAGGTAGTTAAACTTCACGAAGAAGTTAGCTAGATCGGGGTTGCATTAACTTTGATCGCGATCTATCAAGATCGATGGCCAGGAGACATTGCGGAGATAGAAGTTGCGTGGCAGATAATTCTACAGGGCGGTCATGCAATCCAAACCACGGTTTCCCAGAAGGGCTACGTGTCAGCATGGGGATAATTGTGGAATGATCGGTGGGTTACTCCAAAACCTCCAACCCATGTCCCTGTAATTTGAAAAGTACTAAAGTTGATGTGACGTTTTCAGTATTTATTAGTTTAAGCATGAAGATCATGGACCCCAGTGGATGTATGGTGCCTGATCCCAAGGTCTGAAGACTGAGTACTCCGAAGGAATTGTGTTCCAGTTGCGTTGAGTCGAGAAATCTCGGAGGCCAGAGTTAATCTCGATCATTGATTGAGAGAAGATGCATGGAAAATGATACCACAGTCTATATACTGAGCACTCTGGAAGGTTGGAGAGTATGGACAACCCAAAACTTTCAAAGCATGGAATTCTGTAATAAATCCCAACCGTCGGTTGTTGAGGAAGTCATGAAACATTGATCCACCCCACTTGGTGAAGTTCGCCAATTCATTGTTCGGGAGAAATAAGGCATGAAGTAGCAAGAGCTTATTAAGCTGAATTTCTAGAGCCCCGAAGCTCTCAAGGCTTTGGATAAGCACCTATCTGATAGCACCGGGTCACAACCCATGGTCACATGCATTTGAGGGATGAAGAAAAAGGGCTAGTGCCCGAAAACTATGTTAAAGAAGGGAAAAGGGATTAGGAAGGAAGCCCAAGTGTTTCGTCTGGTTCGAACCTACATAAAAAGAGGTACTGAAGACCTGGGAACTTTTTGATAGGGTCCAACAAAGATATAAGAGCCATTAGCTCAGAGAAAAAAGATCAACTGCACAAGGAATGCATCAAATAAAAAGCACAAGTTTTAAAGGATCATAGCTTTCTGCTCAAAGCTCAGAATTGAGCAAGGAAGCAGTCATTGGAAAGAGGATTCCAGGTATTCATCCATTTTTTAGGATTGAACATCTTAGATCGTGGGAATTCAAAGAGGATATTTTTGGTGACCATAAAAGGAAAAGTTGTGCATATAATACCAAAATGGTATATCGTGGTTCTAGCTAACAAAAATTGTTGTATGTCCATTTTTAGATGTAATGGTTACATTTAAAAAAATAAAAGGATAGAGAAATTTGGGGTACATTACATATGGTATCAGAGCTGAAGGTTACAACACTTGGACCTCAGGGCAAGGCCAAAATTATTTTAATTCTTTTATTTTTGTTGAAGAAAGACTAACAAATATGTTTATTGTTACAAACATGAAAATTGTTGGTCTGTTGTGATAATGTCAGCATAAAATGAAGAAGAAATCAGTACTGAAGAGAATCCTAATCAAGGAATTCCTAAAGAACCAGGGCATAACAACGAAGGAAGTTCAGCCACCCAGGTTTTGGAAATAATGAAGAACCTCATCGTGGAATTACAAGTGTTTAAAGCAGATAACGAGAAGTTGAAAAAGGCACAGGAAGAGCAGTTAGAAATAAATGAAATGTTTCTACATGATATTGTAACCAAGAGGAGCCCAAAGAACAATGACAAAGAGGAAGAATTCAACAAAAGGTCCTCTAAAAACTCTGGTCATGAAACAGAAAATGAGAACAGTTCTTCCGAAGACACACACATGACAGGAAACAAAACAACTACAGGAAGAAAAAGAAAACAAGTAGATCACCTGGAAGGTGAATTCAAGAAAATAAAACCATCCACCTTTGACGGAGAATCAAGGACAGGTAAAGAGGCTGAAGCATGGCTACTAGATATAAAGAAATACTTCCAAATTTACAAGTACTCTAGTAATATGAAAGTCAGAATGGCCATTTACAACTTGAAGGGAAAAGCAAGTATCTGGTGGCAAGACCTGAAATTGGCTAAGGGATTGAAAGAGAAACAAATAAAATGGTCAGATTTTAATAAATATTTCAAGAAGCGATATTTGTCAGAAATCTATTACGAAAGAAAGAATAAGGAATTCTTTGAGCTAAGACTTGGACAAATGACCATGGACGATCTGATAAATAAATTTCTAGAACTATTGAGATTTGTACCATACAGCAAGGAAGACAAAGTAAAGATACAACGATTCTTAATTTGTCTACCACAGTCGTACAAAGACAGAATTGAATTTGAAAATCCCAAGTCTTTAAATGAAGTGTTTAGAAAGGCTCAGATGTGTTATGATCAGTACAAGAATAGGTCTGAAATTCCCAAGGCATGGAAGGACAAGAAACATGACATAATGAATCAGTGAAAGAAAGGGTTCCAACCAGCCCCTTTCCGTAATATGGAAAAAAGTTTCCAAAAGAATGACTATCATTCAAACACCCAGAACGCTCAAGGGGGAGGTAGACCAGTTAACCTGGGATTCAAGAAAGTTGGGGACAACCCCAGAGAACCATTGAAGTGTTGGGAGTGTGGAGAACCTCACTTGAGGAGAAATTGTCCACGCTTAATTTCCACGGAAAGAACTTCAGTCCATAACCTGCAAGAAGCTTCGACAGTAGGAGATATGGGCAAAAGCGTGCACAAAATTAATGCAGCTATGGATGGAAGGCAAGTTGATCATCAATCCACTATCGTGGAGGTTGAAGGTAAAATTCATGATAACTGCATTTCCATATTAATTGACCCAGGAGCTAGTCTGAGTTACGTCACTCCTGGTTTAGTTGAATTAAACAAGCTCAAGAAAGTAAAGCATGCTAGGTCTTGGTTAATACAGTTACCAACAGGGACCAAGAGAAAGGTAACATATTTTATTCTTGAATATGAAATTAGCATAGACAGTCAAAGTACAAAGTTAGATCTGAACATTTTACCTTTGGTATCTTACGATTTAATCATTGGAATGGACTGGTTAGAGAAACATAAAGTAATATTAAACTTTTACGAAAATTCACTTATTTACAGAGATGAAAACAACACAGTTAGGATGATACAAGGGGTTAGAAAACCAGTTTTGGTTAGGTAGATATCAACCATGCAGTGTAAGAAATGTATGAACAAAGGTTGCCAAGTTTATGTTGTTTAGGTAACTAATCTGTTAGAAAAGGAAAACAAACCCAGTTTAGAGGACTTTGTAGTCCTACATGGGTTTAGAGATGTATTTGTGGACAAAATACCAGAACTACCTCCAAGAAGAGAGATAGATTTCTTTATCGATCTACTACCTAGATCTGCCCCGATATATAAGGCACCTTATAGAATGAGTCTGCCTGAATTAACGAAACTGAAAATTCAGCTACAAGAACTGTTAGATAAAGAATATATCAGACCAAGTGTCTCACCTTGGGGAGCACTGGTTCTCTTCGTTAAAAAGAAAGATGGGACCTTGAGACTATGCATTGACTATCGACAACTAAATAAGATGACGATCAAGAATAAGTATCATTTACCTTGAACTAACGACCTGTTTGACCAAGTTGGAGGAGCAAGGATCTTCTCTAAGTTAGCTTTAAGGTCTGGGTACCACCAAGTCAAAATAAAAGACGAAGACATAAATAAAACAACATTTAGAACACGTTACAGACACTATGAGTTTGTCGTAATTATGTTCAGTCTTACTAATTCACCAAAAACCTTTATGTGTTTGATGAATAGTATATTCAATCAATATATGGATAAATTTGTGTTGGTGTTTATCGATGATATTTTAGTTTACTCAAAAATGGAAGAAGAACATGAAGAACATTTGTAAATAGTATTGCAGACCTTAAGGAAACATAAGTTGTATGCAAAGTTTGACAAGTGCAACTTCTGCCAAAGAAAGATACAATACCTATGACACATGATATCCGAATATGGTATTGCAGTTGATCCAGAAAAGATACAATCCATTATGGAATGGCCTATCCCTAAGGATGTAGCAAACATCAGATCATTCATGGGAATTACCGGTTATTACCGAATGTTTATCGAAGGATTTTCTAAGATCGCGTATCCAATTACATCCCTACAAAAAAAGGGAATAAGATTTACTTGGACACAAAAGTGTCATGACAGCTTTGATAAATTAAAAGGATTGTTAACTACAACACCTATCCTAAGGGTAGCGGATCCCGATAAAAAATTTACAGTTTGCGTGAATGCAAGCAAAGAAGGCTTGGGAGGGGTCCTAACATAAGATGGACACATCATCTGTTACAAATCACGTAAACTGAAAGAACATGAATGGAATTAAGTTACACATGATTTGGAATTAACAGTCGTAATTCATGCTCTGAAAATGGGGAGAAGGTTTCTGCTAATAACCGACAACAGTCGCGTAAATCTTTTATTCAGTCAACCAGATCTCAACGCAAGGCAAGCGAGATGGCTAGCCTTTTTAAGTGAATTTGATTTCGAAGTATGACACATCAAATGTAAAGACTTTATGAGATAAGTGTTAGCAAAGAAGAAAATGGGATCGAACAAAGAATAAAATATGCAAGAAGGAATGACGAAAAGTACATCAAAACAAAAACAAAATTGCAAGAAAATGCAGAAAAATTGAACAAAACAGATATGAGTTTAGATAAAAATGGACTGCTAAGGTTCAAAAACAGGTTGTATGTACCTATTTCCACTGATTTAAAATCAACAATTCTTGTCGAATTGCACAAAAGGTCGTATTTTGGTCATCCAGGATACCAGAAAACGATAACAACCTTAAGAAAATTGTTTTATTGGCCTAACATGAAGAGTGAAACAACTGAATATTTATCTAAATGATTAGATTGTCAACGAGTAAAGGTTGAACATCAACATCCAGTCGGTCTGCTATAGTCTCTACCTATACCAGAATGGAAGTGGGAGATTATCTCATTGGACTTCATCACAGGTTTGCATAAGACTCAAAAGAAAAATCACTCGATTATGGTAGTGATTGATAAACTTAGAAAATTTGCACATTTTATACCAGTGAAATCTACTTATAAAGCAATTAATATTGCTGAAATTTTTATGAAAGAAATATTTAGATTGCATTGAATTGCTAAGATGGTGATTTCCAATAGAGATGTCGAATTTACGTCAAAGTTTTGGAAGGATTGTTTTGCAGGATTGGATACTAACCTGAATTTCAGCATAAGCTACCATCCACAAACGGATGGGAAAACCGAACGAACGAATCAGATTGTGGAAGACATGTTATGAATGTACGTGAGAACGAAACCAATTAAGTGGGAGGAGTACCTACACTTAGTAGAATTTGCTTACAATAATGGCTATTAGAACTCAACCAAGATGGGTCCCTTTGAAGCATTATATGGAAGGAAATGCATAACCCCGATTAGTTGGGATAATCCAGTTGACAGGCTTATGATGGGACCAGAAATGCTCCAGGAAATGGAGAAAATGGTAAAAAGGGTACAACAAAATTTAAAGGAGGCCCAAGACCGACAGAAAAGCTACACAGATTTAAAAAGGAGACACCAGGAATTTCAAATTGGGGACCATGTATATCTGAAATTCAAAGCAAGGAGGATCTATCTAAAGCTAGGAAATTGTTCAAAGTTGGTGCCCAGGTTTTGTGGGCCCTTCTAGATTTTAACTTGAATCAGACTCGTGGCATATCAACTAGCACTTCCCGAAAGCTTAAAAGTTCATAATGTTTTTCATGTTTCCTTATTAAAAAAGTATATTCATGATCCTACTCAAATCATTGATTGGAACATGGTGTAGGTCGAAACAAAAGGCAAGTTCCAAGCGGAATCTTTGTGCATTCTGGATAGGAAAGAAACAATACTATGGAACAGATCCATCGCCCAGGTAAAAGTGCAATGGAAGCACTTTAGGCCCGAGGAGGCCACTTGCGAATTGGAGGAAGATTTGTGAAGATCTTATCCAACCCTATTCTGAGAGAGGAATGAACACTGAGAATAATGTTTTACTTAAGGGGGAGAGGATGTAATATCCTCAAATTTTAGAATATTAAATTCTAAGTGAACTTTGAAATAAATTTTTGTTTTTGGAAAATTTGGATTTGGAAATTATTTTCCATTTATGGAAAATCCAAATTTGGAATTTTGATTGTTGTAATTAATTATTTGATGACTGTTGGGAAAATATTTGACTTTCCCAACTGTCCTCTTTTATTTGACACATGTGTAAGACAAACTTTTAATAAATTAAATGGTGGAAGACAAATGGAACAGTCAGGTTAAAAATAGTTGACCATGACTCCATGAGTGGGAAACAGGTTTGAGTTACCTCAAGGCTGATTTTTACAAGTGGAAAATTTGGAATTTGACCACTAGCAACCCCTAAAAATCAGGGATTTGTAAAGCTGTGAATTTCCCAAGGAGGGAAGGAAAGACCTAGTCATAAGGATGCATATAAAAACAACATATGGAGGAGGCAAGACGCTGCTTAGTATGTTGGGAAAATAAACTATTTGATTTTATGAGCACTGTTAGTGTGAGGAAAAGGATTTTCTAATTTGTGGATGGTGACTATAGCTAAGGAGGATCATTCAGTTTTCCCTTATGGATTTATGGTCAGGATAAGGGGTGAGCAATACAAGTGAACTTGGTTGTTTTGTTCTATGGTTGGGTGGAACGTGGTTGTTCCATTTGTATTCCGGCATCAGGTTTCAGATATGTATCTCAGCTTGTATTCTTTGTCAATGTTATGTTTATGGTTATCATTTGTTAGGAATATGATTAACTGTTTATGGTTATCATGTTTCCTATGGCTTATCATAGTTAAATAATACTGGAAATATTGGTTGTTTGAGATATGATGGTGGTATACACACACACACACACACACACACACACACACACACACACACACACACACAAATAAATGGTAGAACTATTGTTATGTTCCTAGTGACCATTGGATTATATATATTTTGAATTGTTATTCAAATCTGTACATAACAATCATTGTAGGGAAATGGTGCAATAAGGAATAAACTTAAATGGGTGCTTATCAATTTGATAACATGTAAAAATATATAAAAGAATAACCATCTGAATATATCCTTTATATTATCTATTACCACAGAAAGATAGTGATTCAGTAGACTACAAGTGTATTGCGGAAGTAGTTGTCACATTCAAATGGATCTTGTTCAAAGTATTACAGTTGGAGTACCATAGAACAAAAAATCCACAACCTCTTATTGTAAACAGAGCTCTATGAAAGTATACACAAAATTTTGTATGTAACCAAAGTCAATGCGCGCATAGATCGATCAAGGAAGGACATGGAACTCAAATACCTTTCGAGATAAGATGATTCCTTCATCTGATTACACCAACTTGCATAACCTGCAAAGGAAGTAAAATGAGGGTTTAGTAACTGTGCTAGCATTTTAATTCTGTGGAAATCAAACAATAGAATAAGCCAAGGAAAAAACTTAACTTGAGTTATGAATTAAAACAACGATTAGCGTTAAATTCAACCTTCAATGCTTCGGGTGATTTATGATGTTATAAACTGGTTTCCCTGAAGTAAATACTTCTGAAGTGACGTAACTTGTTGGCATCACTTTTGACTTGGCATTGGTCGAGTGGCTACCACGTGTCACTTAGATTCGTAACTTACACGTACCTAAAATGCCAATTTCATCTTGACACTTGTCATCATTTGATTGTGCCACATGTCCTTGCTGACATGGCCTGTTGACGTAGATCTCTTGTGATGACACATATCCTCCTCCTGTATCTAATGACTATGATTAGTTCTAGAGAAATGGTCTAGATTCATTTCAGCCTTCGGGAATTTGAGTTATCCGTTCCTAATTCTCAATTCTCCTGAAGTGAGATTCCCCGAATAAAACTCAAGCAACTTGAATTTATCTAACGGTTCATCTTTGACGCAAAAATCTCTTGGTGGTGGCACAAGGTAGTTAAACTTGGTGAAGAAGTTAGCTATATCAGGGTTTCATTAACTTTGATCACAATTTATCAAGATCGATGGCCAAGAGGCATTGCGGAGATTGAAGTTGCACGACAGATAATTCTACAGGGTGGTCCAGCAATCCAAACCACGGTTTCCAATAAGGGGTACATGTCAACGTGGGGATAATTACAGAACGATCAACGGATCACTCCAAAACTGCCAACCCATATCCCCGCAATTTGAAAAGTATTAAATTTGATGTGATGTTTTCAGTATATATTAGTTCAAGAACGAAGACTGTGGGCCCCTGTGGAAGCGTGGAGCATGATCCCAAGGTCTGGAGACTTATTACTCTAGAGGAATCATTTTGCAATTGCATTGAGTCGAGAACTCTTGGAGGCCAGAGTTAATCTCGACTATTGATTGGGAGAAGGTACATGGCAACCGATACCACAGTCCGGAGACCGATCACTCCGGAAGGTTGGAGAGTTTGGACAGCCCAGAACTTCCAAAGCCCAGAGTTCTGTAATAAATCCCAATCGTCAGTTGTTGAGGAAGTCATGGACTTTTGATCCACCCCACTTCGCAAAGTTCTCCAATTCAGTGTTCGGGAGAAATATGGCACGAAGTAGCAAGAGCTTCTGAAGTCGAAGTTCTGGATCCATGAAGCTCTCAAGGCTTCGGATAAGCACCTATCTAATAGCACCGCATCACAACCCGTGCTCACATGCATTTGAGGGATGAAGAAAAAGGGATAGTGCTCAAAAACTATGTTAAAGAAGGGAAAAGGGGTTAGGAAGGAAGCCTAAGGGTTTCGTCTGGTTCGAACCTGCATCAAAAGAGGTACTGAAGACCTAGGAACTTTTTGATAGGGTCCAATAAAGATATAGGAGCCATTAGCTCAAAGAAAAGAGATCAACTACACAAGGAATGCACCAGATAAAAAGCACAAGTTTTAAAGGATCATAGCTTTCTGCTCAAAGCTCAGAATTGAGCAAGGAAGTAGTCATTGGAAAGATCTCAGAAAGAGGATTCTAGGTATTCATCCATTTTTTAGGATTGAGAAGCTTAGATCACAAGAAGTTAGAGAGGATATTTTTGGTGACCATAAAAGGAAAAGTTGTGCATATAATACCAAACCGGTATATCATGGTTCTAGCTAACAAAAATTATTATACATCTGTTTTTAGATGTAATGGTTACATTTAAAAAAAAATTGATAGAGAAATTTGGGGTACATTACAAATTCTTTTCTTGGAATCAAATTCATCCAAATCTATGATATATTTGGCTTCCAACCTCCTTACCTCAGCCCTGGCATTGATGGCCATGGGATACTCTGGTACTATTGTTGACTGTGGCCAGGTGGAAAGAGCCTTGAGTCCTCATTTTTCTAGAATATCACAACTCTTTCCTTCCAAATGCAAATGTAGCTCAAAGAACACAGAAATTTGCTCAAAGGACATAAAACTTTTCCCTGCTCAGGCTATGGAAGCGTTTCATTGAAGTTCGTAGAGACAAAACCTCAAGAGAAAAGGTAAATTTTGTAGAAAGAAACTCATCCGCGGAGGAGACTAAATGTTGAATCTCAGAATCTTGTTTAACCACTCCCACCCTATCGTGTGACAACCTGATTTACGATTTCTTTCGTTCTCTCTATGCATTTTTTCTTCCTCTGAGAATTCTTTGTGCTTGGTGGTAAGCCAATGACCCCATCCAGGTGTCACCGATGTTACAATGTAAATCAACTTGACCGCTAGAATTTGTTAGACACTAGTAGAGATCATATTACTATGAATGTTGGCGATAAAGTTTTATTAAAACACCGTGTACTAAAGACATCAGAGGAATTTGTTGGATTTTCAGTAATTTGATGGACTTATAGTAGAAGAGAAGGAAGAAAGTGGTTGTACCACTGACAATTTCCTTAAGCTTGGAAGCATCAATTCCTTCAATAACTTCTTCAGCAATGGGGCCAATCTAAACCCATTGGGACTAGGCCTTCTTGTTACCAGAGAAAGAAGTCTCATCATTTAATTAAAGACCGACAAAGAACAACAATAATTTCACTTAACTGTAAAGAGATTTGATAAACTTACATACGGCCTAGACATTGAAGATTCTAGAAAACATGCATAACACCAACCAGTCTTATCCAATAGGCTTCTCAAGGTCCACTTCAACATCATCTACAACTCATTTCTCAAAATAATGTTCAAAATGACATTGGGGCAGGTTGATTTTGAATAATCACTCTTTCAGGCAGCGCTGGGGGACCTTTTATGTGCCTCACGCCTGCCTTCTCCATGCTCTCTCTCATACAAGATGGAATCTAGCAAATATGGAATCTAGAAATTGTCTTCCCATTGCAATACTTGATATATTAGATTAAGAATAAATTTATCACCACTCAAAAGACACCAACAATATCAAGTCAAAGTGATTGCAGGCGGTAAACATGCAAGGCCAACCTGTGGAAATTAAGGGGTGAAAGAGAATTAAATGGCATGGTGCATGGTGTTAACAAAGAATGAATGATAGATGGAATTATCCATGTTTTGCGAGACCGTTTCCATCTCATGTAACAACCAATGAGTGTCACAATGTTTTACATTTTATGTATTTATCTGACAAATTTCAGTGGTTTAGTGATTTTCACCTTCTTTCAATGAATTTGATATTAGTTTTTTTGTGTTGTTGTTCTTTTTATTATTTTGACAGGAAGGCTTAAGTCTTATACTTTCAACTAACTTTTTCTTATATGTCAATTCGAAGCAGAAAATACTTTTGTAGCACAGATTCCACATTACCTCAAACTCATATCCCTTCAGTCTAAGAGGGAATTTTCCACGGTATTTATGTTGTCTCTCAGTCCAAGCTTAGGAATTTTCCACGAAATTTATGTTGGCTCTCAATCCAGGTTTAATACAAGGCAGGTTGTTTGAGCTATAATTATATTTATGTATTTGGTGTGTAACCATAAGTCCAATGATCTTGGCTCTTGGTCTTTCAAGAATCCATCGTATCAATTATATAGATCACAAAATCTATGGTTATGTTGATTCAATCAGTCAATTATTTCTATATTTATTATTACCATCACTCCTTCAACGGATAGTTTTTGCGCCCTTAAAATATAGCCAAAACCAGTATTATTGGTAAGAAGAGTAAATACATCAACAATTAGTAGCTAGGAAATATAAGTAAATGGCAATCCTTACTATACTTAAATTCAACGTTTGTTCAAGAAGAGATAACCTGTTGAGTTGATAGAAATAATTAGTCTTCCACTCAAGCTCAATCTTATGTCGACTCGATTCAACGTATAAATGAAAAATATTCATTATTGCATTAAACTCAACTTTGCTGACCTGGATCAGTGTAGGAAGTAAGGATTCTTGCAATCTTTAAATTTATAATTTAGGTAGAATAATCGTTCCATATGGGTTACTATTTGCAAACTCAAGTTGCAGTTGTGTTAGTTTTTACTTCAATAAACAATTGCTTAGTCTTAGCATATTACAGGAGAGTGTGAGACCCATGATATGAAGGTTGTGATTTGACCCTACATTTCTCATATTAAAAAAAAGTTTAGTGGTTGTAATAGTAAGAAATCATTGGATTTTATTCATAAATGTTATTTTATAATTACATTGTGTAAGATACAATAGACATTATGGTTATTAAATACACACATCTCACATCTACTGAAACAAGGTTGCGTGGCAGCATAGTCCCTGCCAGGTTGAATTAAGATAGGAAAAAGTAGCAGAGGCAGATAGAAATTGCAGCGGAGATGTGGCAAGCAGCATGAAGCACAGGTGGTATCCATGCATTAAATGACACGTGGCCTCTAGAGCCCCATTTATTTTTTGAAAGTATATAACAAAATACAATTTGTGCATAGTGGAAGATAAAACATTATGACGACATAAATATGAAAGGAGATAAAAAAACAGTTTAGTTTGAAATATATTGAAAAAGTTGCATGTTCCTGGAAATTTAAATGCATTTTCCATATAGATTGGTGAAAGATATAAATGTATGAGGGCATAAATATAAAAGGAGATAAAAAACAGTTTTATTTGAAATATATCAAAAAATAAAAGTTTGTTACATATTCCTGGAAATTTTAATGTGTTTGTCATATAGACTGGGATTGGGGCTCTCACGGACCATAAGAGAAATGTGTACAAGAAATAGGACTGTAGAAATAAGAAGTGGGCGATGGTAAAGTGAAATACCTGAAAAAAATAAATTGAAAGGTATCAGTCTTTGGCTAGACATTTATATTTAAAAATGTGGAATAACTATGTTGATAAACAAAGTAGGATGTGATCAGTAGACTTACAGTGATGGCACATATGACCCCTTTTGCTATTTTCTTGTCGATGCCTTTTCATTGATGTCGTCGACGGCTGCTGGAATCGTGGCAACTACCTGTTGCCTTTCATCAGCATCCTGCTTCAATTCCCTTTCAAGCCATTCTTCAATGTAGCTTCTCATTGGGGCGACGTTGATCTCGTTCTGGATTTTCATGTTGAAAAGTTCCTTTTCTAATTCCCCGAAGTCGATAGAAATATTACACAGAGCATGATCAATTTCCTCATTATGTACTGAATAGTCAACTAGCCAGTCATCAACGTCATCTTGACCATATTCAAGGATGTTGTAAGACTTTTCCAAAGACAATGCCTTAAACATATCAACCTGTTTATCGAAGTCTTTCCTAGTTAAGGGCACGGAGTTGACGATTAAGTTGGGGTATTGGAATTCGTTGGTCCTTTCGGCTAAGTTTATTCTGGACAACTTTGTGAATAATTTTTCTTTCTTTGACATGGCTTGTTCACATGACTGAACAATGAGATGCAGGTTCTTCACTTTTTCTTTCCAACATGCATTTAATTGACCGATCCGATTTTTGGATGGAAGATGTTGTTGTCTTCTTCTTGTTTTTGTCATGTTGTTGACAATGGTACCAAAAGGAAGGACCATTTTTAAATAGAAATGGTCTTCATCTTTGAACTCCACCTGCAAATGTTCAAGAAAATTATGTGCCCTGGTTCCAAGGGAACTCATGGTTTGTGATGTTTCCCACGCCTCAATAACCAGTTCCATTATTTTCTTGATATTATTATCTAGATATCCTCTACACGATGTGAGGAGGCTAGAGGATCCTTTTAACTTGGATGCAGGGGTGGCAGGCATGGCTATTTCCAAAGGATTGGCAAGCAATGGCATAGGAATCAAAGCCTCTTCCAATTCCTTGACTCAGTCCTTCAAATTGGAATTCTCAGCCTCGATGCCTCCAATAGAATCATGAAGTGCACCTCTAGTCGCTATGTGAAGTTGACAGACTTGGGACAACCGCGTGTTCACAAGGTTAACCTCTGAACGAGATTTTCCTTATTTTTTACATTTTTTTTTCAATAATCAATTTTTTGGATCGGCTATCAAAAACAACGCTTTGGAACACAAAGGATTCATCTTCGTCAAAATTTTTGGTATCAAATATGTCCATTGGACGACTATGCTAGATCGCGTCTCTGGGATGATCAAGGTAGCGAAGTATGCTATCTAGATCAGGCTCAAGTTCCATGTTCTCACTCTGAATTTCGGGCTCTTCCGCCTGTCCCACATTTTTTTTCTCTCCTTGTCTATTGGAATCTTGTGAGAACTATCAATTTTAGAGTGAGGAGGGTCGTTATTTCCTCCTCCGTTTGAAGAACTCTGAGTTGATTTGTTGTTGTGGTGGGTCGTTGGAGCGATGCTCCGGGATGTCTTACTTTTGGGAGTGTTATTCGTCGATTGAACACTCTTCTCACCAGGTCCTTTTCCATGTTGCCTGTACAATTTAGTGATGCTCTACAGTGTGTCTAGGTCACTGACATTAGAAGCAAGAGTGTTGTCGCCAGTGTCTCTGTTTTCGGTCAGGTGTTTTTTGAAAAACAATTTTCGAAGCCAAGTGTTTGTAAATGTTGTAGAAAATTTTTATTGGGGTCAAACCCTCTTAGGATTTCAGCATATCTCGGGTTCAAGTTGCTTGAATGGGCTACGAATTTGTCAATTTTGTTGATGTTCTTCAACACGAAGTCCCTAACTTTCCAAGGCAGAGGAATGAACTATTGTTTTCTCTTCTCTTGGAATAGATGCAACCAGTAGTTGCATTGTCGTGCAACTTATGTAACAAACATTTTGTCCGTAATATGACATGGAAGGAGAGCAAGTTTTTCACTAGAGCCAAAAATCCTTATCACAGTGTAATTATCCAAATGTTCAAGTGTCCCCTTCCTGTCCAAAAAACAGGTTGCCCATTCAGATATGCGAGGAGCATCTTCTCCTAACAACAAAACTTTGAAAACAGACACGAAGCCATTCAAAACCTCATAAAAATAGTGGGAGGCCTTATGCTTCCGCAAGTCCTGGTACCAGAACGTTATTGGGTTGAACTCCCAATTGACATTCTTGGACAAGGACAATTTTGGAAACTGGCAGCAATGTGCTATCGCAAAAACTAAGTAGGATGACATATAAAATTTCTTTTCCCTTTTGAAGCTTGACAATTGGGAACAAATTTCATGGGAAATTAGCTTGCCCCAATAAAAAATGGCTTGTTCCTTGACTATGAAATACAAAATATAAAGAGCCATCCAGGAAACAGTTGTTGTGGACTCATGTCTCATTATTTTTGTAAACAACCAAACAATTTCGCGGAATGGATTTCTAAATGAACTAACCTGCAAGCTTGCGATATCTTCATGAACTACCATCGGGTATTCCAATAAATTGGGCAAGAGGTTCAGCTTGTTATTATGATTTGCTATGAACTATTTGGAATCTTCTCCTTTGAACGTCAATGTTGGCTCCGACAATCTTAACATCTAGCGGAAGACCTGAGGTGACAAAGAAACAGAAGAGTGGTCTCGTAGTGGAATAATTCTTTTGTCTAAAATAAATTTATCGGCAAACCAAGAGACCATATCCTTACAGTAAAAAACTTCAGGGACACAACCTGCACGAGCAATCCCAGAGGTCCAAATTACTTCTTTTTGGGCAGTAGGGGTTGAGTAATAAGAATATTCCCCGGACCACTGGAAGTTTTGGTACTCACGCCCGAAGATGTTCAATGTATCTCCACATAACTGTTGTCGAGTTGATGCCATAGGTTTATGATAACATTGGTTTGCTCCAAACGATGGTTGAAATGAACAATTGGAGCCGATAATATAACTCTCCACAAAATCTTGGTTAAATTCTTATGAATGGGAAAGCTCCTTGAGCTTTTCGCTGATTAATGAAAATCTGTATGGGTGCTGCATGATGAAATGTTAGCAGTAAATCTTACTTATTGCATATTTAGAAGTGCGAAGGTGGTGGGTATGGAAAAGAGAAATTAAGGATTGGAGGTTTCGTGAACGTGCCAAGCCGACGACGTGTGAATGACATTTCATGATTTTGAAATCAAAACTTAGAAGGGATAATATAACCCTCTGAAAATCTTGATTTACTGCATATTAATAGGAGATATCCACAAGCCTTTCACCCATCAATGACAATCTATACGGTTCCTGCACGATGAGCTATTAGAATTAAATGTCACTAATTTCATATTTAGAAACAAGATATATATATATATATATATATATAAACATTTTATTATTATAGACAAGTGCGAAGGTCACAGAGATGGGGGAGAGCAAGGAACAAATGACAAGGTCTGAAAAGCGGTCGGACGGGATTCAAAATAGGGTTACGGGGGATACTCAAGAGAGGCGAGTGTCCCACGGTCAAATTTTATGTATTGGAATTTTTTACTGCAAAACGCGTAAAACGAAAGAGAGCGTGATGGGGCAGTTCAGCGGTTGGTTTGTCAATTTGTGGAATTCCAGGAAGTGGCTATGTATGGAATAGGGAAACAGTCAGTCAGACTCATTTTCGGAATCGAGGATTGAATATTTCCTGAACGGACCAACCCGACAACGCGCAAATGACATTCCATGATGTTTGAAATTAACACTCGGAAGGGATAATATAACCATTCAGAAATTTTGGTTTTATGCATATTAATGGGAGATTTCCTCAAATCCTGGTTTAGCATTAACACTTGCTACTTGCATACTTAGAAATAAGATCTTATATATAATTGCTAATTGCTAATTTCAAAAGGGCCCAGGCATAGGAAACATCGATTAGGAATTGTATATTTCTTGAACCCTCCAACCCGACGATCCACGGAAGAAATTCGAAGAAATGGAAAAGTATGGAAAGTGGATGGATGGGCTTCAAAATGGGGTGACACTAGTTCCACAGGAGACATGAGGACCCGACGGTCAAATTGTATGTCTCGGAAGTTTTCAGTGCAAAATGTACTATATATATATATAAACATTTTTTTATTATAGATAAGTGCAAAGGTCACGAAGACGCGGGAGAGCAAGGAACGAATGGCAATGTCTGAAAAGAAGTTGGACAGGATTGAAAATAGGGTTATGGGGGATACTCAGGAGAGGCGAGTGTTCCACTGTCAAATTTTATGTATAGGAATTTTTTACTGCAAAACGTGTCAAACTGAAGAGAGCATGATGGGTCAGTTCAGCGGCCGATTTGTATATTTGCGAAATTCGGGGAAAGTGTCTAAGTATGGAATAGGGAAATGGTCAATTGGACTCATTTTTGGAATCGAGGATTGAAGATTTCGTGAATGGACCAACCCGACGACGTGCAAATTACATTCCATGATGTTTGAAATTAACACTCGGAAGGGATAATATAACCATCCAGAAATTTTGGTTTTATGTGTATTAATGGGAGATTTCCTCAAATCCTGGTTTAGCATTACGCTTTCTAATTGCATACTTAGAAATAAGATCTTATATACAATTGATAATTTCTAATTTCAAAAGGGTGCGGGTACAGGGAACAACGATTAGGAATTGGATATTTCTTGAACCCGCCAACCCGACAATCCGCGAAAGAAATTCAAAGAAATGGTGAAGTATGGAAAGAGGATGGATGGGCTTCAAAATGGGGGGACAATAGTTCCACAGGAGATATGGGGACTCGACGGTCAAATTGTATGTCTCAGAAGTTTTCAGTGTAAAATGTGTACCACGGAAGAGGGCATCATAGGTAGATTGTAATACGGAAGACGGTATGATCCGAGTCTGGTTGTAAATTTGTATATCGTGGAACTCATGGTACTGTTCGCAGGTCATGGAACAATAGAAGTCCAATCTAGAGCCCGCTTACTGGGAATCCAAGGTCGGAGAAGTGGCAAAGTATGGAATGGGGAAGTGGTTGGTCGGTGTCGCAATATAAGAGCATGAGTGCAAACGTGAACCCGCAAGTCTGCCTACCCGCACAGTTAGACATTTTCAAAAAAACGAATAAGTGATGATAAAGATAAAGCTCACGAAAAAGAGAAACGGATATTTGGCCAATTATAGAAGACGGAAAAGAAGGGCTAATATATTCACATCTGTAATAGATATCCCATTTCTTGGAAAGATCTTTTCTGCATGTTTCTGGAAAAGTTATATACTTATTTCATATACTTGGAAATAAGTGCGAAGGTGGTAGGCACAGAAAACAACGACTAGGAATACGAAATTGTCTATGATCCATGAAATAAATTGCAAGAAATGGTCGTGGAAAGCGATCAGACGAGTTTCAAAATAGGCTGACAAGGGATCCTGAGGAAACATGAGGCCCCAATGGTCAAATTGCATTGATCAGAACTTTTGAGTGCATACTGTGTAACACGGAAGAGGGGTTGATGTAGGAATCCATAAGGCGGGTTCCAAGATAGGCTAGCAAGGATTCCTAAGGAGACATGACAGCCCGATGGTCAAATTGTATTGATCATAACTTTTGAGTGCATACTGTGTAACACGGAAGAGGGGATGATGTAGGAGTCTTGAACTTGCAAGTCCTCCATCCCGCATAGCTAGATATTTTTGGAAAAACGACTAAGTGATGAGAAAGATAAAGTACAGGGAAAAGAGAAACGGTAATTTGGTTAAGTATAGAAGATGGAAAAGAAGGGCTAATATAGTCACATCTGTAATAAATATTCCATTTCCTGGCAAGATATTTTGTGCATGTTTCTGGAGAATTTATATACTTATTGCATATACTTGGAAATAAGTGTGAAGCTGGTGGGCACAGAAAACAATGACTAGGAATTGGAAATTGTTTGAACCCACCAACCCGACGATCCGCGAAAGAGATTGCAAGAAATGGTCGTGGAAAGCAGGCGGAAGGGAATCAAAATAGGATGACAAGGGTCCTAGAGGAGACATGAGGGCCCGATGGTAAAATTGTATTGATAGGAAATTTTAGTGCATACTGTGTAACATGGAAGAGGGTTGATGTAGGAGTTCGGAAGTCAATTTCTATATCTTGGAAGCGGGGGGGGACTATTTGTAGGTCAAGTAACACTGGAAGTGCAGTGTTACTTGACCATTCCAAGAAATGGAAAAATATGGAAAGCGGATGCAGGGGCTTCAAAATGAGGTGACAATAGGTCCCCAGGAGACGCGAGGACCCGAAGGTCAAATTGCAGGTCTCAGAACTTTTGTTTGAAAACTGTGTATCACGGAAGAGGGTATGATGTGGGAGTGCGGCATAAAATTTGTCTATGGCGGAGTTTCAGGTGTTGTTTGATGGCGACGGAACAATGGAAGTTCAATATAGAGCCTGGTTGTTTGGGAATTCGTGATTTGAAAAGTTCCTAGGCATCAAATGGCTATTGGTTGGTCGGAGTCGCATTTTCAAAAAAATGACTAAGTAAAGAGAAAGAGAGAGTAGAGGGGAAAAAGAAACAACAATTTAGTCAAGTATCTAAGAGGGAAAAGAAGGTCCAATATATTCAAATCTACAATAGGTATTCCATTTCCTGGAAAGATCTTTTCTGTATGTTGTTGGATAAGTTCTATACATATTGCATATACTTGGAAAGAAATCTGAAGGTAGTGGGCACAGGAAATAGCATCTAGAAATTTGAAATTTCCTGAACCCGTGAACTCAATGATCCACCAAATAAATGTCAAGAAATTTTCAAGTGTGGAAAGCGGTCAGACGGGCTTCAAAATAGGGTGATGGGTTCCTAAGGATTCGTAAGGCCCCGAGTGTCAAATTGTATATATCATAACATTTTGGTGCAAAATGTGTAACATAGAAGACCGGATGATGTGGGATTCCAGAAGTAAATCTGCATATTGCAGAAGCCAGAGTGCTATTTGCAGGTCACGGAACAATGAAAAGTTTAATTTAGACAAAGGGGAAACGCTCGATCAAAACACGTGAATCCACCAACCCGCGCAGCAAGGCATTTTCGGAAAAAATGATTAAGTAACCAGAAAGAGAAACTACAGGGGATAAAAGAGTGGGAAAATAGAAAGGCGGAGGGCAATTTTCGTAAGTGTAAATTGGTTTCAAACAAGCCCCATTGTTGCAAAACCATCATTTTCTAGTAATTATCAGCAAATGCTTTGTTGAAGATTATATTTTATTGCAACTTGTGGGTGTAAGTGTGTTCTTGATACATTCTTCCATGATTGTAACATATTAACTTAAGTATTAAACTTCTTGCATTATGGGTTGTTAGCATTAAAGCTTAATAATTGCATGTCTAGAAACAAAAATGACGATCTTGCTGCAACGTTATGATTTGGTATTGCTATGTTCTATCTGCATTACGAATAGAATTGAACGTTGGTTTGGAACTGTGTGTAATTCATTTTTTGTTTGCATAAAATCCTGATGGATCGACACAATACATTGTCATATAATTGTTAGATGCTCCATTTTAGAACAAATTACATAAGAAAATACAATATCGAATAACTACGAGACTACCAAACCATGCCAATGAGAAGAGGTGTTAAATCTAGAAAAGAAGCGACAACCAAGACTCCAAGGAAAAAAAGTTTAATAGCAAATCCATTAAAAAAAAATAACATTGAACATTGTATATCTATCCTTAGAAATTGGACCCAGTTCTTTGGGCCAAAACATTGAACATATCTGCCACAAACATAGGCATGGGATCCGCAACATGCAAGAGCCATCAAGATGCTCTTCAACATGCATACAAAACTGTTTACCAGGCTTCTTTTTTTTAGGAAATCCTTGCAGTTTTCTCCTCGACAGATCATCATGTGGTAAAATTGATAGTTCTCATAAACTTCAGGTGAGGAAGAAGACGAAAAAAATTGCAAGGAAAATGGAATAGCCCTTAACTAAAAGTTAGGACATACCAAGAAACCGCCTCTCCACAGTCGAAAAATTCAGGGATACAGGTTGCACGTGCAATCCTAGAGGCCCAAATTAGTCCATTATGAGTGGAAGGAGATGACTAGTAGGAATATGCCTTGCACCAGTGGGAGTTTTGGACCTCATTCCCTAAGATGTTAATTTTATATCCGGAGAATAGGACAATAGTCCTGCAATTGAATAGTTTTTTGGATTGAAATATATCTCTGGGAGAATCAACATAGTATTTCCTTACAGTGAAATACTTTCGCCCAGAACAAACTAATTTGGACCTCCAGAATTCCTACTTTCGAGCTGCAAAGAGGCTATTGCCTTCAACATCAGTTTCTTTTATGAAACTCCTTCTTTTAGTGTTGTCAAGACCGCCATCGCTGAGTCGGGAAGTTCCTCTTGTTATGGTTGATTTCAATTTGGGTGTAGGATTGGGAACAATCTCTGCATTGCCATCATCCATTGTCGTATCATCGTCGATCAGATCATCTTCTTCCGGCTCGGAATCCATGGCATCAACCTCTGCACCAGCCATCAATGCAACTGGGCAGGTTCTCTGAGCAGACAGGGTTGCCTTGGAATTCTTTGGCTTGAAATATATCTCTCGATGTACCAAGGGACCATCTCCTTTTTTTATCCTGGGCGGAGGGAGATTAGTAAGAATATGCCCTGGAATACTGGAACCTCTGGCCATCATGCCCGAAGGTTTTTACTATAACGAGAATTTCCATTTTCTCCAGACGATGTTTGAAATGAAAATTGGGGAGGGATAATATAACCCTCCACAAATCCTGGTTTAATGTGTATCAATGAAAGATCTCCTTGAGCCTTTCGTTGATTAATGACAATCTCCAGGGTTCATGCGTAATGAGTTGTTACCATTAAAGCTCACTAATTTCATATTTAGAAAAAAGTGTGAAGGTGGCGGGGATGACGAAGAGCAATTAAGAATTAGAGATTTATTAAAGGCACCAACCGGCCAATGAACGAAAGAGATTGCATCATATTTGAAATGAATACTTAGAAAGGATAACACTCTTCTCCGCAAATCTTGGTTTAATTTGTAGTAATGAAAAATCTTCTTTGGCCTTCCAGACATTAATGACAATATTAACGGTTCCTACACAATGAACTACTAGCATTAAAGCTTAATAATTGCATATCTATAAAGAAGTACGAAGGTAGCGGGGGTGGTGAAGAGCGACCAAGCATTGTACATTTCATCCACCTGCCAACCCGCAAAACAGATTCCAAGAAATGTCCAAGTATGGAAAGCGTTCGGGCGGGTTACAAAAAAAGGGGTCACAATATATACCCAGGACACGTGAGGGGTCGATGGTCAAATTGTATCTCAGTGACAGATTTCTGCCTTCAATTTATATATCGTGGAATTTTGGGTGTTGTTTGTACGTAGGGGAATAGTGGAAGCGCAATGTTGAGAGGGCAATCAGTATATTGCGAAACTTCAGATGTTGTATATAAAAGCATGAGACATTCAAAAAAAGGACCAAGTAAACAGAAAGAGAAACCAAATGAGATGAAGGGGAATTTGTTTTCTAATTTGTAAATCATGGAAGTCCGGGTGTTGTTCACAAGCGACAGAACAATGGAAACACAATGTTGAACCCGCCAATGCGGGAACCCGCAATTCAAAAAGTTTGTTCAATATGAAATGAGGAAGAAATCGGTCGGTTGGTGATATAAAAGTTACAATGGAAATCTGAAGACGTGAATCCACCAAATCCCGCACCTAGACATTTTATGAAAAAAAAGTAAGTAACCAGAAAGGGAAAGCAGAGGGCAAAAAAGAAAGTGGATGGCAATTTTCGGAAGCATGAATTGTTGTAAGAAATCCTCATTGATGGTCTTAACAGTAACTATGAAGTGCATTAAACATGTTAACAAGTTCTTCAATCAAGGAATAGATACAGCGAGCGATGTTTATAGTTTCCAGGATCTGTTTGTATAAGAAAAGCGTTGAAAAGTTACAAGAAAAACAACTTTTGGATGTTTAAGTAAAGTTTTTGTACTGTTAGCTTCACTGCAAGTATAACAATGATGAATTTGAATTTTAATGTCCTTTCGTTCATATGATTGTTCCATTAGACTTCGCATAGTATATATTCTTTTATTTCGATTTGTTTACTAATTTGTAGATCGCGGAAGTCTGGGTGTTGTTTGCAAGAGGCAGAACAATGGAAACACAATGTTGAACCCGCCTATCCGATAACCCTCCTATTCGAAAACCCACGATCCAAAAACTTTGTAAAATATGAAACGGGGAAGCGGTCGGTCGGGCTGGTGATATAAAAGTAAGTGGAAACTTGAAGACATGAATCTGCCAACTTCCGCACCTAGAAATTTTTTGAAAACGAGTAATACATACTAAATATGCACTTTTATAAATTATGGACATGAGATTTTATAAAGCACATACATATCCATCATTCCATACTTAGACACTTTTTGGATCACGGGTTCTTGGGCTGGCGGGCTCAAAATTGGGCCTCTATTGTTTCATGTCCTACAAATAGCACCCAGAGTTCCATGATATACAAATTGACAAGCGGACTTGTGGGTTGGCTGGCTCAACATTGCACTTCTATTGTTATGTGTCCTCCAAACAACACTCGGAGTTCCACGATATACAAATTTATAGACGAACTCCAGGGCTGGTGAGCTCAAGATTGCGATTGTTTATAGATGGTGATCCATATCAACTATCTAACATTATCTAAAAACATTATTTTCAAATACTAAATTATTAATATTAAATATTGATATTGTACAATTTAATTACATAAAATTATTAAAGGATATTAAATCTCTTATTTAAAAAAAAAAAAAGTAAACAAAACAAAGCTTTTTTAAATTCTATCAATGCAAGTATAACAACGACCAATTTGAATTTTAAGGGCCTCTTGTTTATATGATATCCATTGGACTTCACATATTATATATTCATTTATTTCAAATTTTTGGATCGCGGGTTCTCGGGCTGGTGGGCTCAAAATTGGGCCTCTATTGTTCTGTGTCCTACAAATAGCACCCAAAGTTCAATGATATACAAATTGACAGGTAGACTTGTGAGTTGGTTGGCTCAACATTGCACTTATATTGTTCAGTGTCCTCCAAACAACACTCAGAGTTATGCGATATACAAATTGACAGACGGACTCCAGGGCCAGCGGGCTCAAGATTGCGATTGTATACGGATGGTGATCCCTATCAACTATCTAACATTATATATAAACATTATTTTCAAATACTAAATTATTAATATTAGATATTGATATTGTACAATTTAATTACATAAAATTATTAAAGGATGTTAAATCTCTTATTTTTTTTTTAAATGAAGTAAACAAAACAAAGATTTTTTAAAATCTATCACTGCAAGTATAACAATGACCAATTTTAATTTTAAATGCCTCTTGTTGATATGATAGCTCCATTGGACTTCGCACAGTATATATTCGTTTATTTCAAATTATTCCAGGAGATTAATTTTACCAAGTTCATCGATCAAGGAAAAGTGCTAAAACGAGCCACATACTACATTTGCGTCATAGAGGTTATATTAAAGGAAAAAGTATGTCCTATATGGTTCTGTGTCCTACAAAAAACACCCAGAGTTTCACGTTATACAAATTGACAGACAGACTTGAGGATTGGTTGGCTAAAAAATTGCAATTCTATTGTTTTGTGTCCTCCAAACAACATTCAAAGTTCCACGATATACAAATTGATAGACAAATCATACAACCAAGAACCAAGTAAACTCCAAATAGTCTGCAAGCAATATCCCACAAGGTTCCATAGAGCAGCATGCATCGACCTTTGCATCAAACAATTTGATAACATTTTTGGACTAAACAATCTTATGTGCATGCAATCTCTAGAGCGAGATTTGAATATCTCAAGTTGATGTTTCAATCCATGCAGAGTTCCTTTTTTTTTTTCAATTAGGGCATCGAGAAAATGCAGACACCATACCATAAATGTATAGTTGGAGACAAATTTTTATTTTATTTAGGCACCCGAAAGAAAATTGCAGAAATCCTTTCATGGCTAAATAGTTGAAAAAACATTGTCGAACTTGGGCACCCAAAATACGTGCAGGATCCTCCATCAAAGCAACAACCACCCACCATGTTTTTTCTCTTACTTTCACACTGAAACAAATATGCAAAATCCTCACTGGGAGATGCAAGAAAACATCAAAATAACAACATTAATTGCATTTGTAATTATATTCTCAAGTACTCGAGTCTGACGAACATTCATCTGGTTGTTGAAGAAATATTGCAGAGACACATTGCAAAATTCTTACTGGGAGATGCAAGAAAACATCAAAATAACAACAACGATTTCATTTGTAATTAGATTCTCAAGTACTCGAGTTCGACTAACATTCATCTGGGTGTTGAAGAAATAT
>SNQJ01S0019261.1:31421-55186 GCA_010110895.2 Picea sitchensis | reverse complement strand
GTCCTCGTTTAAGGTAAATTTGTTGTGTATCTGAAAGTCGCATAGTATGTAGACATTGCTTGCCTTTTTCTGTAGTTATGCTTCATATGACAATTATGCCAACCCAGGAAGCACATCTTGTAACAGAGGTTGCCTAATTATACAATGCACGGTTGTGTTGCCCACGGTTCGGATGGCAGAATTGAGGAAATGTCCATATATATGGAAATTTTTCACTGCATCACAGAAAATAAATCGTATCATCACTTATCAAAGAACAAGGAGAAGCAGGAGAGTTTCATTTCACACATACAAGCTCAAAGGGGGTCGAGTGCGCATTCGCTGCAACCAAAACACCTTCAACCTAGAAATGCAAGCACAAGAATTAATACACTAAACAATATAATACACAACTGAACCCCCACCCAAAAAATAAAAATAAAAAATAAACAAACCACAGAA
Organism: Picea sitchensis; assembly: GCA_010110895.2. NCBI lineage: Eukaryota > Viridiplantae > Streptophyta > Pinopsida > Pinales > Pinaceae > Picea > Picea sitchensis. The sequence continues at coordinate 54,745 of SNQJ01S0019261.1, read as the reverse complement.
ATTTGGTGAAGGCTATTTGTATGAGCAAAGCGAGGATGATTATGTAGATGTATATGCACAACAGTTGTAGAGCTAGTTAGTTTATTCAGATCCTGTACTATGTCTTCTCTCAACTATGTTACAAATGTTGCTTGGGTTGTGCGAAAGATCCTTTCTCTAACATCTGTTTTATTTGTTATATTTTTGAAGAGCATAAATGGAAATTTCCCTTTATGCAATTGTTGTTCCATTAACAAAAACAAATTTGAATAGGTATCGAACAATTGTAGCTGCAACATGGAACAGTGCAATATTTGTGTAACTTAACCGAGATACATGCACATGCGAAAGTAAAGGACAAAATTGGATATGGATAAAGGTACCATTGCCTTTTCGTTGTCTAAATATCTATATTTTATATGGAGAATGTGTTGCGAGCCAAGTTTTCTCGCCAGTGTGACAGTTGTGCCAATGGTTTCGATTGGGTAAATGTCATTGCTATGTGCAAGTTGGTTGATAGTTGCATCTGGGATGAAACGATATTCTGAACAAATAGAGGGAATTTTTTCCACAATAATTGTTTCGTTGAGAAAAATAATCCAATCACAATCACCACGGTCATATACTATTTTGGGAAATATATTAAAATTTGTAATTGATATCCCATTACCTGACAATATCTTTTCTGCATGTTTCTGGACAAGTTGTGTAGGAATAGTCAATTTGACTATCATCATGTCCTCCTTGTCTGTCATGTCAGCATGCATAATGGATCTAGTTTTTTTTTCCTTGTCCAAGTAGGTGTTATAGACGACCATTATGTCCCCGATGAACACTTGTCTAGTTCGACGATTGTTCAAACCATCTATTGATAGTACTTTGGGTGTTACAAGTCTAGACCCAGTGACAATTTTTGAACAAGAAAAGTAAAGTGAATGGTAGTGTGCATTATTTTTTTGTTTTCTTTTTTTCCTGGCATAAATTTACAAGTAGACACATAGCTTCGATGAACTATGGAGCCAGAGTTTTGCAACCACACCTCTTAGTCTACAGAACCTGCACTATGTTCGACGTCTCGCTTGTACTTGTTGATACTTCTTGTGAACTACAAATCATGTATTGCAGATGACATCAACATATTCACCATGCCATAAATGAATAAATAGTGGAGGATATTTGTTTGGTAAACATACTAGGAACAGAATGTATGCATATTTACCTTTGGCCTTGTCGGTTTGTTGATGTCTGGGATGACGGACTATTGATGGCCATGTCACTAATCCAATTTTTTTTTATGCAAGCATGTGTAGATGAACATCAGAAGGACTAAACAAGCATATGCATTGTATACTGTCCATAATAGTTCTTAATGTCACATGCAAGGTGGAAGGAGATTGAATACGAAATAGGGTGTCAAGGGATACTCAAGAAACATGAGGACACGAAGGTCAAATTGTATACCTCTAATTTTTTTACTAAAAAAATGTGTAACAATAAATAGGGCATGATGGCAAGGCACAACAGTCAATCTTTATATCGTAGAACCCCGGAAGCTAGGGGAGCAATCTTGAACCTGCCAGCCCGACACATGCAATCGACAAAGTGGGTAAGTATGGAATAAGGTAGAAGCGTGACCATAAATGTGAACCAGTGAGTCCGCCAACCCGCGCATCAAGGCATTTTCGGAAAGACCACTAAGCAGAGAAATTAGAAAGCAAAAGGGATAATAGAAAATGGAAAAAGTAGAAATGGGGAGGGCACAAAGGCCCATTGCTGCCAAGTCATCATTTTCTAATATAATATTATATGCCCCCACTCGCTTTATATATTTAATTCACTAGCACAGTTGGTATACCTTTTCGAAGATTGTACCATAGAACCCTCTATTGTTGCATAGAAGAATTCATCTTCCTGTCCAACCAACATGTTTCTTTCAAGGTAGCAACGTCGAATATACAATAGACATGAAGGCAAGTTAGTATTAAGAAAGACATGTAAAAGAAAGAAAAAAAGTTCTATTTATTTCAATGTAACAGCAAACAGAATACGATTCACATGAGAATAAGAAAAAAGATACATAACATATACATACAGGAAAAAAAAAAAAGTGCAAAGCAGTGGAACAAGCACAGACAATAATTGAAATACTCAACATTGGAATATGAAATAAGAGTACAAATATGCACCTCTTTAACTCCTCGTCTACATTCACGCCAAAGAGTCCATCGTCCTCTCCAGAGATTTTGTTTGTTTAAATGTAGAAATGAAGGAAAAATACAATGGACATCAAGGAAGTTAGTATGAAAGAAGACATGTAATGAAGATAAGTTATTATGCAGGAAGGCATGCAACATCTACATACAATAAACTAGGTGAACACACTTACAGACAATAAATGAAATACAAAACAACCAAATATGAAATAACAGTACAAGCATGTACCTTTGTATCTCCTCTTTGACCGCTGTAGTCAAGACTCCATCGTTTTCTCCAACTATACTATTTTTTTGAATGTGGGAATGCACAAAACACAATGAACATGAATGGAAGCCGATATGCACTAGAGAACAAGTAATATGTACATACAGTAAATGAGAATCAACGAATAGAATAAAAGATAGGAAAAAACATGAACCTTTGCTTTTCTCCATCCATGGATGTAAATATATAAACATTTTCCCTGCCCAAAATATATTACAAGCCACAAAATATTAAGAAAGTGCATCGCCATAGCTAAACAATTTTGGTTTTCCGTGGAAAAGTATCGAGATATGCTTCCAGACATGGAAATATAATTTTGCACTCTCTTTGTTGTACATATCATATCTCAAGTACAAGAAAAATTGTATCATGGTCACACCAGTCTGTGTAGAGGATTAAGAACATGTATTGTGATATGGGCACATTCCACCATACATGGTTTATAAGTGCAACTTGCACAAGTTTTATTTTAACAAAAAAACAGCGGATATTGCAATTGCACATGTAGTTGTCCAATTATTTTTTATGCCACTATTTTCTATCATGTCAACAATGAAGTATCAACAAAATTTTACAGTAGAACAGATCTCGACCTCTCCAGAGACGGAAAATAACACAACCGCATGTCCACTCATGGGTGCAGGGTCTAAACACCGTAAAGCGCCCAAATAATAATAATAATAATAATAATAATAATAGCTCCAAGTGTCGGTACAGGACCCCAACCTTGCAAAGTCGAAGTAAACAAAAGAAAACAACAAGCACCAAACTAGTAAGAAAGCACGAACATGCCCAACTGCAGCCCTAGGGCCCCAAACTCATAAACTTCATCCAAACAAAAACAACCAGCAACTGACGAACCAACAAACAAGCAACAACCACCAAACCAGTAAACACCATATGTATCTCCAACGATTACGAAATTGCAGCCGAAGCACAGAAGGAACTGGAAACATACGACAAGCATGCTAGTAGAAATAAGCAAAAATTCTTACTTGCAAACTACAAACACTAAACAACAAAGAAGGAATAGAAAATGAAATTATGGCATGGAAACTTACTCTGAAATGATGAAAGACAAAAGCGCAGGTTGAATTGTGAACCAAACAACAACAAGAAGCTATAACCGACGAACCAACGAAGAAGAAGAACCCATCGAACTAGTAAACAATGTATGTAGCTTCAACGATGATGAAATTGCATTCTAAGCCTAGAAGAAGTATGAAACATACAATGTCTATTCAACTGGAGGTGGACAAAAATATTGTCCAAATTCACTGCAACATTGTATGGAAAATTTCGAGGAAAAATGTACTCCAAGAAGCCTATTTAGATAAACATTTAAGGCTGCCAGGTTGTCTAAGGTCCTTGCGGTATGCAAACATTTAAGTTGTCAGGCCTTTTTGAGGACCTCGTGTCATGTAAACATTTAAGCTGTCACGCCACGCCTATTCAAGCACCTCAAAAAAAGTGTCAATACATTTCAATACAAATACAAAGGAGTAATAATAATAATAGCACAAATAAAAAAATAAATCACAATAGAAGGTTATAAACTTTGGAATTATCGATCACTATAAACCTTGGATATTTAAACATTTCAATATTATTAGTACAAATAAAAAAAGTAGCGTACATAATAAAACTTTGGATATGGAAACATATAATTCATTGGGAATAGTGAAGCTGGCAATAAGACCTCAAATCTATCATCCAATCAGATCATAACATATATAGTTTTTTTTATTATATAAAAAATAATGCTTTTAGTTCTCTATGTTGAACATTAGAAAGTATGCAAAAACATTTCAATATGATTAGTACAAATGAAAAAAGTATCGTACATGATAAAAATTTGGATATGGAAACATATAATTCATTGGGAATAGCAAAGTTGGCAATAAGACCTCAAATCTATCATCCAATCAGATCATAACATATATAGTTTTTTTTATTATATAAAAAATAATGGTTTTAGTTCTCTATGTCGAACATTAGAAAGTATGCAAAAAATTTGTAGTCAAACAACAAACTGATATAAAGTCAACAAATTATTGATCGCTATAGTCCCTCTACACCTTCGGCATGGACTAATAAACTTAAATCACTAGCCTAGTGAAATATACATAGTAAATTTGATTTCTTTAATTCGCACAAGTTACACTTTCATAATATAATTATATGCACAAATAAATAAATAATGTTATATGTTACAGGCAAGATGTATATATTTTTTAAATTAATTTTGAGCATTTCACATCTACATAAATATACTCAATTGATTAGTGTTACTATTGGTCAAGATACTCATAAATATTATTTCATTTTTTGGTCATACTTTAGATAGATACTTTCATATTTGTTTTATGTTGAATTAATATAAATTGTTTTTTTTTTTACAAGAACAGTTAGAGTGTATTAAGCGGCTTCCTGGCAAACCAGAATCAGAGAATTACAAAGCTGAAGAAGGTTGGTGAACAGTGCTGCCAACCTTCTTGTGAATAACTTGGGAATCCGATCCCATTTACTTCTTGAGCCAAGTCGAGAAAATGACAAAAATGCATACATGAGTAAATTCTCACAAATTGTGAGCACATTAGCAGACAGAAGCAAAGCATAAGACCTATGAGGATGAGACTTTCCCCTTTAAAAAGGGATCCAGCTTTTTCTGAGAACCTAAAGAAATGTTGGAGGCAGCCTCCTTTTCTCTGCGTGCTTTGTTGGTCTTCCTCCCTCGGGTGAGGGGTGGAGACGGAACTGAAATGTCTGCAGCGTCAGAAGTTTCCACAGAGCCGCTAGAGGGGGTTGAGACAACTAGACCTGCAGGGGCATGGGGCTCTGGATCTGAGTCCCGGATTTCTCTCGCTACTACAGACTCTGGAGGGATGGTATCCAGAAAGCTTTCGTCTACCGGAGGATTTCCCTTAGCTGCTGTTGTTTTTGGATCTAGTGCTTCATCTTCCTTCAATGCATCAAAGCTGTTTTTATTTTCTAGAGTTGCCTCTGCTGAATGAGTGGCCTTCGGAGCCTGGGGAAGTGGGTCCTTTCGCCTTTGTTGTCTTCGTCTATTAGAAACTGGTTGAAAATCATCTTCTTTAACTGGTCTCGGCTCCCCAGAGGCTTTGGGGCAGCTTTTTGCGAAATGCACGTAAGTGTGGCACCAGAGGCACTTGAAAGGAATCTGCTCATAGTCCAGCTCTTGGATATGGAACCATTCCCCCAGGGAGAGCTTAATGGCTTCCGGAAGGCCTTTCTCGAGGTTAACCTCAACACAAATTCGAGCACAGGTAAACTGATCCCCTATCGGCTCCACACTATCCAGGAAACGCCCAAGCTTGTTTCCAATGTCCTCCAGAGATCTTCTCCCCCAAAGATGCAGGGGGAGATGAGGCAGTCTAACCCAAACAGGGGCTGCGGTGATTTTGGCTCCGGGGTTGAAGTCAAGTGTCCAGGGGGCTAAGAACAGCCCTCTCGCCCCCATGAAATAGGGTCCAGATCTGAAAACTAGATCACGCTCCTCTGTCCTCGAGAAACTGAAGACAAAAAAACCCCTGCCTACTGCGCACAAAGAGACTTCTCCCTGTATCAGTGACTTCCATCGATCCTCCATCCATGCCTCCACCATTTTGGGGCTGGGCCATAACCCCATAAACTTACCGATGAGGGCATTTTCTGCTAGAATGAGGGCAAGATTGCAAGGCTCCTCTAGAGATAGCTCCAGTGTAGGGATCTCCTCCATCTTCTTAACAAACTTAGATGAGATAGGAGGCTTGGATTTAGGACCTGCCGAGCGGACCAATGCGTTGAATGTTTCCAGAGGATCTTCTTCCATCTCGACAATCGGTGTTGGGGCCATTGTTGCAGGCGGCGGCCACCTACAGAGACACTACCGCTGCTCAAAACCGCGTGCTGACCGCAGAGGGGAGTTCTGGCCATTGCAAATCGCGTGAGGGACGTGCTGGCGTGCAAATCGTGGGAGGGACACGCTAGTCGGCTGCTGCTGACAGATCCGATCTCCTGCAAATGAAAATCCGAGCTCCTGCAAACGAAAATTCAGACCGGAGGCGGCTAGGGTTTGGGCCCTAGCCGCTTTGGCTTTTCGCCTCTCTTCATTCCGTCTCGCCTAACTTCTTATTTTCAACCTGAATTAATATAAATTGTTACCTTAATTACATACTCAATTTAAAATTGAAATAGTTACTAGATTGGTTAGAAGTATTGACATATTACTAACTTAAGTTAATTATTCAACTTTTTTTTAGAGGTAAGAATTTGGGGAAACCCGAGAGTACTTCCCTACTTAGTGGATGGTAAAAAATTCAGGAGACAGGTACTTCTCTACTTAGTGGATGGTAAAGAATTAACAGGAAACCCCTAAGAACTTCTCTACTTAGTGGATAGCTTCACTGGCTCATAATCACTTAAGCTAACTCTTGAGACTAAAAGTTAATTATATCAACATTAAACTCCTCTATTGGAAGCAATGACCTCACTTGTGCCTCAAGTGTGAAAGCAAGGTAGATGATAAGTAGGTATTCCTCTGTTTATTCAGGTAACAAACATATAAACCTTTTTTGTGTTGTTCCACACTATTAAACTGGTGTCTTCCTATCATATAAATTGTGTTATATGGCATAACTGAGATGCTACACTCAACTTAAGAAATATTGTGAAGGTTATAATATGTAGTTAGTTTTACAACCTTTTCACTTTAAATATTATTTAATTTAATTCTTATTGCAATTATTTTTTTGGTGTTGATTATTATTTAGATAAATAGAATTGTTGGGCATTAGTGCATTACAAAATTACTTATTTATTTAGTTTTATTCGTTTCTTATGTCTTTGGATACAATTTGACCAATCCAACGATTAAGTTATATGAAAATTTCAATACAACAAGGAGTACTTCCCTACTTAGTGGATGGTAAAGAATTTAGGGAAACCCAAGGTACTTCTCTACTTAGTGGATGGTAAAGAATTAATAGGAAACCCCAAGTACTTCTCTACTTAGTGGATAGCTTCATTGGCTCATAATCACTCAAGCTAACTCTTGAGACTAAAAATCAATTATCCTATTTGCACAAGTTATATATAATAAAGCAAGTATAGTATTTCATACTTGTAATGACATCAACATTAAACTTCTATATTGGAAGCAATGACCTCACTTGTGCCTCCAAGTGTGAAAGCAGGGTAGATGATAAGTGGGTATTCCTCTGTTTATTCAAGTAACAAACATATAAAAATTTTTGTGTTGTTCCAACGCTATTAAATCAACGTCTTCCTATCTTATAAATTGCGTTATATGGCATAAATGATATGTTATGCTCAATTTAAGAACTATAGTGAAGGTTATAATATGTAGTTAGTTTTATAACCCTTTCACTTCAAATATTATTTAATTTACTTATTATTACAATTGTATTTTTTGATTGATTATTATTTAGATAAATAGAATTGTTGGGCATTAGTGCATTGCAAAATTACTTATTTATTTAGTTTTATTCATTTCTTATGTCTTTGGATACAATTTCACCAATCCAACCTTTAAGTTAAATGAAAATTTCAACACACATTCAATTTTCGTTGAATCTCTTCCTATTTTTTCATCTTGCAATATACTAAGATCATGGAACATTAAAGTTTTATGGCATTGGGAATATAATAAAAATTATGTTATCATATTCTTTAATTTTTTTATAGATTTAGAAGGTTAATTTTAAATTAAATTTTTATAATTAAAAATAAAATCTAAATTAATTTTTTAAAATATAATTAAGTATTTTTATCTACTCAAATATATATTTATTTTAAATTGCGATGAACCCTCATAGAGATCACCACTAGTTAATTAATTCTAGTTTTTTGTATTGTGTTATGATCAGAGGTTTTCCTTTGTATATTTTGTGATTTATTTAATATTAAATAATTAATTTAGTATATTAAATTAAAGTAGTATAATATTTCTAATTTAAATTCCCTGGATGGGGTGACACATGGGCCACATGCATTATCAGATAGGGTGATTACGAGGGCAGTTAAACCCCCTTGTTGTCACCCTTCCCCCATGTCCAGTTGCGAGGGTTAATCTGCATGAGCGCCAAGGGTTAGTGTATTGGGCCTTAATGGAGACCCATGTTCGGCTCCTCGAATTCAATATGATTTCAGTTATGGCCATACACCTACACTAGTGGCTACTAGATCCATCAATACCTCCGTCCTCCTGGTCTTTTCACCCTACCGGAAGTCATATATCGGGCATTTGGGCCCAAAGCACAACATCATTTTTCCAGTTCTGCTCCACGATTTAGCTTTCTCTACAGGTGTTTCAATCCTCCTAGTACTCTGCTCATCCATGCCGCGAGAAATTGGCAAGCCCCGACGAGGGGCAACCTACTATAGTCAGTTTGGCAGACACAACTACCCACGACCTACCTCTCGATCTCTCATACCAGGTGGGGACCATCTGATTTCTTCTGGTCATAATTGGTTTGAACAGTCTCAACTAGAGCCTCGTCCTTCCAGTACATAGGGTCTCCATGGCATACACAACACCCCGGGACATTCCTCTCAAGCTCTCATACTAGGCGGGGACCATCTAGGTTCTTCTTCTCATAATTGGTTTGAACATGCTCAACCAAAGCCTCGCACTCCCAGTACAGAGGGTCTCCATGGTGGATGTTCGGTCAAAGAAGAAATTATGCCCAGTTGGGAGGAATTTTTTCCTTTCCTGTTGTCAACCTCCCTGGAGCACCAACTTTCCACCTGCACCATCATTCCCTTTTAGGAGTTAGTTGTGATGGGCTGCATTGTGGAAGAAGAAGTCTCACCTCTGGAGAATCACTAGGGACAGAATTCATCCACCATCATGGACGAGAACCCTGTCACAGATTTTTCCGTTGCAAATGACTCTGGTGTGGCAACTATGGATGAATACCAGATTCATGATGATGAAGCTAATTACCACATTCACCCAGCTCCAAACTCATGGAAGACCACCTGGTCTTGATCTTTGAGATGAGAAGGGACTTGGCAGAGCAGTAGCACCACCATAGTTTCTCTAGCAAACGCCTGGATGCCTTGTATGACTCCCTGTCAAGTGAACCTTAGAAGACTCATTTCCTAACTTGTTGCAAGCCCTTCATCTTCAGAATATGTCAATATAGATGCTCAGGCTCACCCCATGCCTAGCATTCTCACAGGTTTTTTCTTTGGTTTAATGGCTAAGTTTTTGCATTTTTTGCATACCATAGCCTCTGGCTCAGGTTCGATAAGTTCAGGTCTGATAGATGGTTGGGGCACCCAGTACACCGGCTGTTTTGGTTTCCACACTAGTGGTAGAATATGTGGCAAGTCCCCTTGTCTGTATGTCGACAGTTGTCACTCTTTCTTTAAGTTTTGGAACAATGAATAGTTGTCTTGTCTACAAGTTCCAGTTTCCACTATGGTGGAAGAACAGTTGGTGTGCTATCATGTACACTCAAACACACAAGTTTTCTACTAAGGCAAAATAATATAATTTTTATTTACAAAAAAAAAATATTTCTAATTTAAATTAAATTTCCTTCCATTAAATCAATACAATGTAACCTATAAAAAACATTATATCTTTTATTTTCTACTTTGTGAAAATTTAAATTTTTATAGACTAGTTAGAAAACGTCTAAATAATTCATGAACTATTTACTTTAATAAAGACTTTTTTTCCATGATTATTATTATATGTAAATATTAGTTAACCCAAGTAATAACAATCCAAACTAAATAGAGTCAAAACCAACCATTGAACAAGGTATATCCCCATCAAATAATAACCATTTCCAACTTAGAAGAGAATAGGATGGTGATAATCCTAGCGTAGAGTCAACTCATGTATAAAACCATTCTCAGTAGGAAACCAATCACTTTTAAATTCTTGTAAATAAATAATATATGACCCATTGAGCATGGTCTTAATCTAGGAGATTATTATAAGAGTATATCTTTATAAGTTGACATCACTCTAATTAAAGAGTGGAAACATAACTCTTACATGTGCACACTATGCCAATTTCCATAAAAATTTGACAATATTTCATAAATTGGTAATTAAAAATAAAGTTGTTGGTTCAATTATTTATGACAATATATTATCATCATGACAAAACAACATAAACATAATCCTAAGACAGGGACTAGTTGCTTTGCAGCTATTTGTCTTGTTATAATTTAAGTGCAGGTGTGAATGAAATTACATTCATTGTGTAATGTTTATGGATTATGATGATGATGATGATTAATGTCCACTAAGACCGAATTGGTCTATCGGAAACTTTGAATAAGTAAGTAAAAAATGAAAGGTCAATGTAGTTTGACTATGTGACCGAAAGCTATAGTCCATGCTTTGGCAAGGAATAATAAGGATATAACTTGGATGTGTCCAACAACCATGAACCATTTCAAAGATCAATACATGATCTTCCTTAAGTTTAAAATGAAATTAAATAAATAATTTTCCACACAGATAGTGTTGAGTCATACCTTTCATATATGGTGTCTAATATTTATGAATCCATATGTCAACAACTTTAATATTCAATCGTGTATATATAAACTTGTCAATTAATATTTTTTTATGTATATAAGCGTTCTCCTTTTTGGGAGGTTTGATAACAATATTTTTTCAACGAAAATTTAGCAGAAAACTTTTTGAGCACTTCTTCATGATCCATAGATGATAAATGAGGTAAACCATCGACCCTAATTATGAAGCTTAACCATGGGGATCAAGAGAGTCAAACTCATGACCTCTCCAATTTTGGGGGAGAGATCTAATGTTGTTAAGCCCTAATATTGGCTCATTACCCCTTAATTGGGGCATATTACATTAGTAATGTTATTTTATTTATGTTGGCTTTATTCCATTAGTTGTAATTATACCTCCTAGTCTCCTATATATACCAAGGAGACATTTTCATTTGGAATCATCTTGTACTTGGAGACATTTAAGTGGGGTAAAAGGTTTCCCCTTGAAGAGCTTATTATTTGAATTTATCTCTTTTTAAAGGCGTTGGTACTTTTGAGGTTTTCTGTGCTATATTGATATTTGGTTCTTAACAAATGTCTAGCCCATGACCACTTAAGCTAACCCTCAAAGCTAGAATTTTGACAATATATATAAAGAAAGAATATTTTCCATAGAATGAACAAATCTACCTTAACTAGCATAACATGGTTTATATTCTTTGACTTCTTCTTCATATTTTTTATTAGATTTTAAATAGAACACATGTTGCATTGAATGACAAGGTCAAAACTTAATTGATAAATCCCAACAAGTAGGGGGATATTCCCCTCTAGAAGCCATGAAATTTTTAGAACCGATGTAGATCCATATTAACTATGTGTTTATCATGCGTCAAGAAGGATCAAATCCCTAGAGGTGAAAACTCTTTTTACATGTAAAAAACTTGAGGAAAGGTTTTCAACTCTAGGGATTTGATCCCTCTCAAAACATGAAATGAATCACAGTTAAGATGGACCTAAGTTGTTTCTAACTACGTGTGTGTGTGTGTGTGTGTGTGTGTGTGTGCCACCTAGCTGCTTCATGTTATGCTTGAAATAATTACACACCTCCCTCATATTGGAATGTAGAAGCATCTATGCAGTCGATAAAAAGAATTTTTTTCAATTATATTTTATATATATATATATATATATATATATATATATATATATATATATATATATATATATATATATATATATATATATATTTTACTTAAATTGGACATTGAAATATTTTTTTTTTTTAAATAAATATAAACAAAATGCAAAAAAAGAAATTACACATCTTCCTCAAACAAGACTGTAGAAAGAACATCTGGGTGCAATCAAGGAGTCCATTGCAAAAACCCTATCAACTATAAACTCTCTAAGTTGAATCAAATTGTTAAAATATGCTATCCACCAATTGCATTTATTTCAATAAAGGTCATTTTAATAAACTTCATATGTATACAATATAATTAAGTATTATTTATGTAAATGTATACGCTTAGTCTAAAAATATATATTTTACTTAAGGTGGACATTGAAATATTATGCCACGTGTCAAATCCATGTTAAGTACTAAAGAAATTACACATCTTCCTCAAACAAGACTGTAGAAAGAACATCTGGGTGCAATCAAGGAGTCCATTGCAAAAACCCTATCAACTATAAACTCTCTAAGTTGAATCAAATTGTTAAAATATGCTATCCACCAATTGCATTTATTTCAATAAAGGTCATTTTAATAAACTTCATATGTATACAATATAATTAAGTATTATTTATGTAAATGTATACGCTTAGTCTAAAAGTTGGACTTTTTGGATTTTTTACGGGCATATTTTTTGATCAAGTTTTACTCAAATCCTGCAAAAAATTGTTGGAACTCCATATTTGAGTGATTGATTCTGTATAATTAGAGTGTCGTGAGGGTTTTTCAGGGTGTTGAACTCATTTATGCATTCAGAAATGTAATTTAAACAATAGAAAATGGTGATTTTACCAAGATCTATTTCGTCGGATTACTATGAAAAAGTTCAAAATGTTGAATGTTTAGACAACGGCTATTGTATATCACAATTTAAATTATAAAACTATTCCTTAAATGCATAAGGAAACTTTGACCTTTTTTACAATGGGATTCTATTTTCTTTGAACATTCTATATTTATCAAGTCTTCGTTTATTGGATCTTAAAAAATAAAAAATAAATGATAAGGAATTAATTGATTTGTTTTAATATTCTTTTTTTTTATAATTGAAAAGATTGGAGATTTTTTTTTTTGGATCTCTTTGGTTTTCATGAATTAATATGAAGATTAATACTCTTACAAATTGAAAACAAACAGTGTGGTGGGGGTGTTGTTATGTTTTTCTCAGCAGAACACTTCTTCAAAATTAAAATGGCTCTAGGTCTGGTTACCAACAACTTCATCGAATTTATAACCTTAAAACTTTGCTTCAATTTGTTGGGAAAAATGGGTCAGATCCATCCAACTATTTAAAGATTCAATAAATGTTATCAATTGATCTCAGAAACATTAAATTTTTATTTTATTTATTATAATGATATTATATATGTATAGTATTTGGACCATATATTAATTTATTGAGTTAATTTAAGTGATAATGTAATACTTATATAATAAAATTTATTAATCAAAATTAATGTACCAACAAAAAATTTTACACAATTTTTTTAATGTAATATTTTGTTATTTTGTATTCAATAACAATGAATCAAACTTTTAAGCTTTATTACATTCACATAACCATCATGGTTTATGAAGTCTACACATACCCATTTATAAAAGATTACTTTATGACGACTCAAAAGCCCTTTATCCATGTATAAAACACATAAAACACATATTTATGCTTACCATATTTGACCTGTGAACTTCCATCTTTGGCACATGGCCTTCCAAATACCCAACTATTCAAATTCAATGCTTCATAGTCTAAGGATTCATAACATTTACTCAGGACAAAAAGTTACATTACAAATTTAGGATAAAATGTATCATTAAATGCAATCAATTTATAATAAAGATTCCATGAACACAATTGATACTCCAAAACAATGATTTTATGGTCCCTCAAGCTTCAAATGCATGCATTATTATTAATGTGAGTTTGCATTAGTGTCTTAAAATTTCAAAGTATATTGTTAAAAACGTGCTAAATATATGTGAGGGATTTTTAAAAATGCACTCAAACAATCCTACAAGTGTTTTTTTGAGAAAGTGAGACTTATTTTTTTTTTATAGATTTTTGTGTTTCCCACAAATTGGTATCTCAAAATTTTCAAATTCAATTTCATTTGTCCACATTGAATTTGTGAAGTCAATAATTTTTGTATTTTTTACTGAAATTGATTAATTGCCTTGCTTCACTAAAATGCATGTTTAGGGTTCATTTCTTGACCAAATTGAGTAATTCAAATTAGAGAGTATGTGTTTGTCATTCTTCACCTTTCTACATTTATAGAGTTCCAATTTGAACCTTAAAAGTGGTTATTGTGCAAAAATACTCAAATATGCTATTGTTTTACAGTGTCCCAAAAAGTCTATGAAGCCTTACCAAAATGCATGTCAAATTAGTTTTATGCATGATAAAAGGAATGTGTTTGCATTGGTTTGTAGAATGCCATGATGGGACATACCCATGTCTTATATCTCCTTGATTCATCTCTAAATGTGCGCAGTTGAATTGTGAAAATGGGTTTTTCACTAAATTTGAGAATTTTTGGTACTTAGAGAAAATGCATGCCTTCAACAATAAAATGAGGAAAAATAGACATGTTCATATCCTAAAATTTGAATTGGAAGTTCTTCTAAAACTTCCACACCTACTTATGAATTCAAAATGCATGCATGATAGTTTTCTTGGCTATGAATGCTCATACATCAAGTGGTTAACGCTCCATGCAAAAGGTCTTGGGGTCGATTTCTCAAGTTTACTACCTCTATTACATACCTCTGCAATGCCCTTAGATATGAAGAACTTGGTGTGCTAGTATAAATCCAACACTTTCCATTATTTAGTATCCATGCTTCTAAAGAAGCCCATATTTGGAATCCAAGCCATAATTTCCTCATCCTTGCTTTCAATGTGTTCCACCTCTTATTAGACAAAACCTAGGAACTACCTATTATAAGCCTTTGCTACTACTTCCCTCCATAGGCTCTCTCCTATCTTCCATCTCCCTTGAAAAGTTGAAAAGTAGAGGGGAATCTATTTTTGAAAAGTCAAAATTAAGTGAAAGTTTTCTTTTATTTTAAAAAGAGAGTTTTTATTGAAACAATATAAATTTTAATATAAATAAAATGTGAAATATCTTATTTTTAAAACATTTTTTTTTATAAATAATTAATTTTATTTAAAAAATTATTGTATTAATGTTAATGTTATTTTATATTATAAATAAAGTAAGATAATATAAAAAAAATAATAATAATAAAAACATTTTTTTAACCATAGGAATTGGTAGCTTTAATCTCGGCTATGCCTTAGATCAAGTCTATTAGCCACAACTATAACCATTTTTAAAACTAAAATACATTTATTGTTTGGAATTGGTAGCCTTAATCTCGGCTAGGCCTTGGATGAAGTCTATTAGCGACAACTATAACCATTTTTAAAACTAAAATACATTTATTGTTTAGGCATGTGTTTCATTTAAGTAAATTCAATTACCCATACAAGAATACAAAAATGAATTCCATTTTTAAGGGACATAAATAAATAAGTTGTTTTTTTTATTTTTTTAGTGAAATAAGATGATACAAGATAAAATATTTAAATATTTTTTTCCGCATATGGATTTAATTATTTTGTGTTTAACTGTATAATATTTTCTCGTATGAAATATTATGGAAGGTTTTGTCAAATGAAAGAATATTCCTAAAAGGTTTTGTCAAATGAAAGAACTAAGGGAAAGAAAATATCGAAGTAAATCAGGGTGGTTACTTTCTCATAAATAAGGGTTGCATGTTTCTTAATAGTCCATGAAGAACTAATTTAGAGATTTGTTCCACAACTTCCACGTACTTCATATTCATTTGTATACTAATTATATTCATGTGTCTATAACATGTCTATAACCCACACTAATGTACAATCTCTCACTCAAAGAAGTTCCCTTTTTTTATTGTATAAAAAGTAGTGTTGCAAATATCTCCAATTTCTCCCATTATTTTTAGATTTATTGAGTTATCAATATTTTTTATTTCTTCATAGTTTTTCATATTCAATATTTGTTTGATTGACACAACATTGATAAGATGTGTATGTACTTTACTGAAATTCTTTGGTCACTAAAATCAATCCAGGGTAATCCTTTAAATCAAATTCTAGTAAGACTAACAACACCATTGTGGGATTCAATGTGTCCTTTGTTTATTGGATCATGAGTTATGTTACATATGTTCCCTTTGTCATGCTAATAAATGGGTCGTGTTACCCCCTCACTTCTAGGGCTAACTAGAGGAGAAATTTTTTCTCCATGATACACATTTCAGACAACCAACCCAATGATGATATTTTGGATTCTCCACATACAGTTACCTGGAGATGCCTTCCATTACATGCTCAACTTAGCTCACTCATATGGCATGGTGCATTCACATACTCAGATACATCGTTCTGACAATTGATATCAAGAGATAATGTTAATACTTGAGGCATGAAAATGTTGATCATGGGTTTATTTGGACAATGAATCATGATGTTATGGGGTTTTGTTTTTTTCCTTGTCTCACCTTGGTGGTTGTTATCATTTTCTAGTCAAGTGTTGTCACTCTTGGGCAAAGTTGTACTGTGGTGATGCTTCACAGTCCTTTCTTTTTCCACCTTTAGAGTAACCCTGCTATCAACAAGAGGACTTAGCTCTCAAGAAACTCAGAAATGAATGAATGAATAATGATTCTCACTTGAGGAAAGAGAAAACCTTATCAGAAGTATCTCTCTCTATTTTTTCATATCTTCTTTGTCCTTGATCTCTTCCTTTTATTCTTCAAAAAGAAGTTCAAGTGGTTCAACTACCTTTTGTTACTAAAGTTAAATAAATTTAGTTAAAATATGACAACTTAATTTATGATAAGTGTAAATAATAATATTATATAATAATTAATAGGTGGGGCCCCTATATGTCCTTATTTGTTTTATTTTCAACATTCTCTTGTTCCTCCATATTTAGCTCAAGATAGTATGTACACATCATCATAAAAATATATATATCAAAAAGCAGCCAAAGTAATCATGTCATATCATCATAAACACTTGTGTCTACCAAAATACTTTAAAAGCACGATATAAGTCTTTCAAAAAAAATATCATGTCAGCTATCCAAGAATATATATATGCCTTGTATGTCAAATTGAACTACCATCATAAAATAAAATAAAGTCAGAAATAATATTTTTTATTTCAAGTAGACTCTCTTTGCCTACTTCCTTCTGACAATGTTGCCCTATGCTTAAGTAATCTGGATCAGTAAATTTCTTCTCTTCAACCTTTGACACCTTTGGGTGAATGTCATCAATTGTAATTCTCCTTACATCATCCTCGAGTTTAGCATGAAGGGACTTGATGGTGTAGGAGGATATCTTAGATGAATCAGAACTAACAAAAATGGCAGGTTGTTTTCCTTTACTTGGTTGAGGTTGAATGGCTAAAGCTTTACAATTTTTTGGAAGTTGAACAGAGTGTGCATGTGAAGCAACAAAAGCAACATGTTGAGCATGTTGTAAAGGAGGAGGAGGAGGGACTAGAAATGACATGATGGCCAATGAACTACACTAGAGAGAGGATTAGTGGGAACATTATCCCAGCCATCATTGGTTAGTGGCATACGGGGTTGCTTAGGAAATTCTACAATGTTTGGGTGAGGCTAGAGAGGAAGTCTAATTGGTGGTTGAGGTGGATGGAAGGCAAGGTGGCCAGCAAGGTTCAATTAACCAGTTTGGACCAGTTAGTTGAACTCCTCAGAATTAGCATCAAAATGGATGGAGAACCTCATCCTTTTGTTTCTTCCTCTTTGTCCAAATGCATTAGGAATTCTACCTATGTTTCCTCTATTGCCCCTATTACCAAAGAAATTATTGCCTCTATTGAAGAAACTCATCTAAATATCCATCAATGATCAAAGTAGTATACACAAGTTATAGTATGTTAATCATCAAATACTTTTTTCTTTTGAAATAATTTAATAATGGATTTGAACTGACCAAGCAATCAAGCATGACAAGGAGAAATGAAAAGGAATAAGGAAAAGAAGGAAGAAATCATGAGTTTCCCTTTCTCTGCTTGTTGCCCATAACATTCAAACTATAAATTCTTCATTGAACTATCACTAATCTTATTGAACATGGGAAATAAATGTAAATGGAATTTATAAATGACAAGTAGTAATGAAAAAGGGACTTGTAACTTATGGAAAATGTAATAGATGACAGAAATGCATGATAATATACATGTTCACTATCCATTTTAATTAATCTTGTTCAGAACTCATCCCATTGTTACTCTAAATAAAGTTCATATCAACATGATTATAAACTATTGTCTACTATATTTTATGCATGTCAAAATATCCCATAATTCATTTGAATCATAACAAATTGTTCATGTATCATTAATCTACCAACAAATCTCTTCTTTGAAAAAAAAAATCTATTTATAGAACAAGGGGAGTAAAATCATGAAATCAAGTGAAATATTTTTTGTGACTTTTCAGGAGTAATTTATGAAAAATGATACACTATGAGGGGATTTGGTGATGTTTATATATAAAAGAAAAATAACTTTTAAACCTCCATATCAAAACTTCCACCCCTTTTCAAAACATTCATTACATTTCATTTGACAATCTGAGCTTGTATCATCAAACTTAATGGTTCCAATCAATATAATTGTCAGGTTCCAAAGCTTGTGAATATCTTGGGTTTATTAATAATGAAATGACCAAAGTAAAAATTGAAATAAGCTGACAACTTTTAAAAAGAATCTCAAAGAGATGGCATGGCTAGCAAAGGTAGATAGTGCCTTCAAAATAATTATAATGATGTAGCATGTTAAGTTATATTCATGTCATGACCTATTCAAAAAGAGAATTTTCAACAGAGAGTGTGTATAGCCATACTATTTCTTCCAGACTAAACATGATAGGTTTGAGCATAATTAAAATTTGAAATCAATACAACTAGGTATCCCAAAATATAACAACTCTTGAAAAACAGAGTTTGATATGCAAGACTCGAACTCAAAACGTCATGTGGGAATAATATAAGAACGGACAATATTGGTTGTAAAAGCTCTTAACATTCCATATATGCAAAATTTAAAATCCAATTAATCATCTTGTAAGGTCATGGGTTCAAACCAGACTTTAGCCCAGACCCAATGAAAAACGTGAGTTCACATTTAGTTACACATAAAATGTTCAAAAATTAATTACCACCATATGGTCGTGGGTTCAAAATCCAGAAAGTCAAAGTTTAACCAAGAATTGCACCCAAGTTTTATGGACAAAAAAGACATTGCTTGGTTATGTGAGCTATGACAAAACGAATAGTTCATATAAACTTTTGAACTCAACCTGCAACAACCCTCATTTAAAATACTATCATTAGTTCAAAACCCAATCTATCATAACCTTTGTTAGTCATATAATCAAAACAAAACAACATGTGTAAACTATTTACCATTTGAACACCCATTGAGGTCACAGTTTCAAAACCCAATTTTGACTCAACAAAAATATTTTGATGTTGGTCATAACCCTTACACAGTTGTAACCTATGCCAAATGAAATAGGGTTGGGTGCAAATACTTGTATACGAATGCAAATTTTAAAACCAATTATTTTTAATAAATCAAGACCCATATCCAAACCAAATAGCATGTCTCAAAACCATATTTTTTAACTCAAATACCAAACAGTAGAGGAAAGACTATAAAAAATTGAACCCAGGTCACAGTAAATATCAAATGATTTTTCCCCAATAGCCATACTGACAATTTTGAAAAGAAATGGAAAGTGAAATAATGAAGAAGACAATCATCATAGAGTATCTATTTCAATAACAGAAACCCTTAAACCATTTATTCAATAAGAGCGAAAAAGCAGGGGGAAAAGAGAAGCATACTTAAAACCAATCAAGAACCAGAGCCATTAATAAACTATTACTGCGCAAAAGCATGTGAATGATGCTCAACAAACTGATATGTGCATACATGGGCTTGAGCTCTTTTAATACCAACTTTGATGAGCAAAAATAGTTTTTGCAGCTACCAATGGTAGAGATTCCAAACCAGGCTCGAGCTTCGTCTCTCCACAATGCAAACAAAATGAAATTACCAAAGTCCAAGGCAGAATGGAGGGTGGTATATGTGGGACTATGGAATTAATTACTATGTCCTTGCAAATTATTGCATGGCCATCCCATAACGTCGACCTCCAAAAATAGTTCACATGGGTATGCCACTTATCACTTCGAATGATTTGCATGAGCCTCTAACATATACACCATATTTCATACAAACCAATAAAGGCTGGTACCAAAACTCCATGTCAGAACATAACCATGCACTCAATATGCCCTTTACTTCATTGCCATCAAAACTTGTCACTTCTCAATAATAGCTAATCAAATCAATAATCATGAGAAATCAATAATCATGCGAATAGGCTAGGGTTTAGTTAATTGCACTTTCAACCATATGCCATGTATACCAAATTTTCATACTATATAATAACCCAAACTTTGTGTTATTCAAAAACATATGTGCCACCTCCATATTGTATATCAAAACCAAAGTTTTTGATGTTTGTTCATAGATTTAATGTTTAAACTTAACATAACCTTGTATCCATCATCTTTAAATATATAACCATGTAAAGTGTCCCATAGCATAACCTTTATTCATACCAAGACTTTATAACAATATTTGTGCATATGTTATGAAACTTTTCATATGTATATGGCCTAAAAAACCATTATGTCAAATGTATAGCTCACATGTCTTTAAGAGCATATAGAATGATTCCAACTTCTTTGCATATGCCATCATATAAATAAGTCAATAAATTTTGCAAGTGCTATGTCAACAAAAACAATAGAATAAAGAGAAGTCATTATCATTGTTTTGCATCGAGCTGAAATCCATCATCCCACATCAAATCATGCCAAGAATCATATACATCATAACTTTTGAATCTTCATCATAATATCGTCGATGCATATATGTATGTATGCCTAGGGAAATGCGAGAAATATGACAATTTCTATGTTTTTTAATAGGGGACCCTACCTATTAATATTATATCATAATTGTATAGATAGGCCTTGCAATCATTTTTGCAGGTTTTTATAATAGGTGACAAGATTTCGAGTCAACAACAACCTCTAATGAAGCCCAAAAAATATTTTTTCCTCGATCACTAATATTGGGTGAATTGCTTATTCATAAAAGATTGACTCACTCTGTTATAGAAAGATTTGTCTCACCCCATGCAATCTTGCACAGAAGGCCTTTTTATATTTCCCTATGAAAACTTGTAATCCCTTTTTACAAATCCCAGAGCTAAAAATACAATTTTTTCCACATATACGCACCTTGCCTACTATACAGCATGTGTATACACAGGTTACACCACTACAACTCGTGTACATCGGGAAATGTGCCCAAAATTGAAAAATAGTGTTGGGTTTCCATGTCACGTCATGAGATCAATGATCCTTGGCCTTCCATATACTGGAAATGTTCGGACTCGGCCTTTCATTTACACTTGAAGGGTATAAATGGGTCAAATCTGAGTTATGGAAAAGAAGAGAAAGAATTCAACTTTGAGAGC
This sequence comes from Picea sitchensis, assembly GCA_010110895.2. Lineage (NCBI taxonomy): Eukaryota > Viridiplantae > Streptophyta > Pinopsida > Pinales > Pinaceae > Picea > Picea sitchensis. The sequence continues at coordinate 32,893 of SNQJ01S0019261.1, read as the reverse complement.
AAAGTTACTTTGGAGGAATTATTCACTTCACATTGAGTCTGCATCCCTTTATCCTTTAATTTTGGACACATTGTTCAACCCCCAGGCTCGTCCCTTATTGAACGAGAACTCCATTGTCTCTCTTACATGAGCTTGCCTTTGGTGTAGGATTGAAGTGGTGGAGGCCCAGCTGGAAGGAACTTAGTTTCTCAGTTCCGAACTGTGTCGACATAGAAGTCTATAACTTATTCACTTATGTTGATTATATCTTAATAGAAATACTATTTTCTCATCCAATTGATGTCTTGCAAATATTTGAATTATTATTCCATGGGCATATTTGTTATGAATGTTGATGGATTATGCTATTGAATTTGCTAACATCATATATTGTCACCATATGCTTGTATTGCTTGGTTGTTGAGGACTAGTTGCAAGTATATTGCTTTGGGTCAAGTGCTCAATGGTGGACTTCATCGAAAGTATGGACAAGGTAGGCCTTTTATCTTGTCTTGCTAGCATATTTGTTTATATAGAATATTTGAGAATAAGAATTGATTTATGCAGTCATTTACATCTGTTCTGGTTTACCCCTTGCCATAGAGATATTTTCCTCGTAATAGAATTGGCGACCATATTGGGGATTGAATGTTCTTTCTTGGGGTTTGGAGTGTTTTTCTCCTTAGATTTCTCTCGTTCATATTGATTTTCTTTTCATATGATTTCTTGGCAAACTCTGTTCACTCTGGGTCTAAGTATTTCATCCTTCTCCTTAGCCTAGCTGTGTTTTTTACACATACACGTGGGTTTTTGCTTGAGAGTTGTGTATATACGCGTGTTGTCCTTCTGCAAGTTGCGTACATGTGGGTTTTTCCCTTGAACAGTCATGTACATCAACCTTTGTTTTTTTGATTTCTAGGTTTGGTGGTTGTTGGGTAGGTTTTGATGATTGTTGAGTCTTCTTGGGTCTCTGTAGTGACTGTTAAGTGTCTGTGGAATGACAAGCAACCTATCTTTGGTTAAATTTTTGGGCGGTGCCTTTCTCATCATCTTTTCATTTGATTGTCCTTGTACATTGGGTTGGGTTTTTTTGCTCCTTAATATCCTACTTGGGTTGTCTGTGTCTATACACAGTAGAGTCTTTATATATCAAGTTGTTGTTCAGTCCATGCTTTTTCATTTTTCTTATATTGAAAATACAAAAATATTAGGCATTTTACATTGATTGGCATTTTGATCTTTTGAGTCTTTGTCATTTATCTTAGTGCATGTAAAGAAAGTTTGCATTTTTATTTAGAATTGCATAATTGAATTGAAAATAGCATGTTTAGGAAGAATACCATTCATTGGAAATTGAAGTTAGGACTTTGCATTGTTTTCATATTCATTTACTTTACTTGTTGAGTCATAACATCACTAGTTTCATGACCACAGATTTTGAGTAAGCAAGGCCATTAAAATTAACACTATAATTTAAAATTGATTAGTAACAA
>SNQJ01S0019261.1:2882-22146 GCA_010110895.2 Picea sitchensis | reverse complement strand
TGGGATAAACTATTTTTCACCCTGAAATGCATTCGGTGGCACCACGTGATCTCGAATCAAAACTACGGTCTTCTTATCGGCTCTCTTTCAAAAATTAACCTTCGTGTTAGTTCTCTGCCTGATATGATCCCTAACCGTCGATCTGTGACACCCGAGATCTATGGCCCGCCAAGTCCCATCAACTCTGCACTTCCACTAGACTTGGCTTCCTTCCGCTAGATATGGCCCCATCCTCCAGTTTATCACACTTCCACACTAGTTTATCCTCCCGCTAAGTCCCAAAACTTGGATCCCATATAAAAATTGTTATAGTGATAACATAAGTGGTTAAGAGGTGTCACCCCTGTCAGGTGTTCACTAGGAAAATGCGCTCGCATCGAGCCCCTCTCCATCTAGTCATTATCGTCGGTCCCTTCACCAATTGGGGGTGGACATTGTGGATTGCAACCCAACTTCGGCTGGGGGGCATCATCACATTATAGTGGTCGTAGACCACTTTACTAAGTGGGTCGAGGCCATGCCTATAGTTAAATCCGACGGGAATATTGTTGCATTCTTCGTATTCAATCAAATTATCGCCAAGTTCGGTATCCTGAGTGAGATGTCATTGATCATGGCAGTCACTTTCAGAATGAAATGATGGAAGAGCTAGCATCCAAGCTGGGTTTTAAAGAAAAAACATTCTTCCCCTTACTACCCTCAGGAAAATGGACAGGTAGAGGTCGTTAACAAGTCTATCAATACCATTTTGCAAAAAATTGTTATCCAGAACAAATCTAACTGGCATATTATGCTATATCCCGTACTCTGGCCATACCGAACCTCAGTCAAGACTGCCACCAGATTTTCTTCTTTCCAGTTAGTACACAGTGTGGATTCGATCTTACCTATTGAATGTGAAATCCCTTCTCTTAGATTGTCAGTCGTGCTCCTCTCTGACACTTCCGATCTCGAGGGATGCCTCATGCACCTAGAGAGCCTTGACAAATAGTGTCGAGACACCTCTACGGCTATCAAAGCAAATAAAATATGTGTTAAGGTCCAATATGATAATTTTGTCTATCCTCAGTTGTACGCTGAGGGTGACTTGGTCCTTTTATATGATCAAGCCAAAGAACCATTGGGGGAAAGAAAGTTCAAACCCAGCTTCAATGGTCTGAAGTTCAGAGGTGGGGATGAAATTCAGCAGATTTATAGCATTTTGTGCCCACTCTGAGGTTTTTTTCGCCAACGTTTCATTCACAACAGTGCACCTGCTCCTGGTTGTGATGGCCATACTATCTTTGTCATTTATGAAATTCAGGTACACCCTGAACTTGGCATCTTCAATAGCAATAGAATCCTAGATGACATGTTTAGCTCCTTGCAACGGTCCTTTCCCTTTCAACCTTGTCTTCAACTTATCTACTCTTTCTTGTAAATCTTGATTTTCTTTATGGAACTGGGCCATCTTCTCATCCTTTATTCTCATTTCTTGTTGTAGATTTTTTATATCTCCATTAAGTCTCTTAATTTCTCCTACCTTCGAGCTAACTTGGGACATAGCCTGAACCAGTCCATTAGTGCTTGGCCCAGTTTCTGCAGTGGGTGGTACAACAACAGCCATGTCTAATGTTCTTGTCTTCCCTTGTGACCAATTTACCTTTTCTTTCTCCAGCTACAATACTTTGGCCTTGTAATTCAATGCTTCCTGTTGAAATTCTTCTTTTTCTCGTTCCAGAGAAACTAGCTCTGCTTTTTTTGGATGCTCGGTGGCAGACATATTGAGTTTTTTCTTCAATATTTGACTTAGCTTGTCTTTCTCTTCTAAGGCGGTTTTCACTCCCTGGGGGCCTTCAAATTATAATATCTTGACTTGATTCTGCCAAGCTTCGTTGGATGCTTTCTCTTGTCTCAACTATCCCTCCAACTTAAGTGCATGAGTTGTCAACCTTGAAATATTCAAGCTCAGAACCAAGTAGTCTGAATACAGCATGTCACTGGTGTTTCTATGGAGTTTCACCTTATCTGGGGCACTAATGTTTTCATAATATAGCTTAACCTCAGACACTTTATCCTCATCTGCAATTGTTATGTTGAGTATCTTCTTTTCTATATCCCTAACTGAGAACAGAGAAGACTTATGCTGAGAAATCCTTTCTACCTCGGGTATCAACTCTCTTATTTCACTCATGGCCAAGATTCCTTTCACAACATATTGCTTTGATAAATCTTCTTTAGATTGATAGACTGCTCCATGTGTTTTGTCAAAAATATGTTTTTTGTTGTAGAAAGATCTTGAGCTGCTTTCACTTTGGGGCATGATTCTTTTACTAACTTCTTCCTTGCTACTGCCACTCTCCACCATATCCATACTTACTTGCTCCTCGGGATCTTCTTCCTCCAGATCTACTATCTCTGGAGATTGTGTGATCTTTATCTTCTTGGGAGCAGTCTGCTGACTACTGGTGCCTAGGGCTTATGAACTGCTTCTCTTGGTGTAAACAAACATTTTTGGAACTTGGAGTATCAGCTTCTGAGAGGGTTGTTGTGTCTGAGTCTATTGTAGGGTTAGCCTGACGTGTTGTGTTTGAGCAGGCTGCAATATGGCTTCCATATCAGAACAGGTTTCTAAATTTGCTAATTTATCAAAACCTTCAACATACTCATGTTCATAGGGGAATTGTTTGCTCATCAATCTTCTTTTAGATACGACCTGATGTGGATCATATCTTCTCCCTTGTAGCTGTGAAAATCCAAACTCTTTGAGTTTGGCCTGGATCTGAGATAAGAAGGATCTAGTCTTGACAACAAAGGGTCCTATGATGAAAAGAAATTTTAGGTTGGACACCTTGTTCATTTTCAGAAAATGTTATGTCTCTGAGATGATTCTTTGTTTGATGAACTCCAAGGAAAAGACTCTAAGGTGTCAGAAAAATAGGAAGAAGGTAAGGTGCCTCTTGACAACCATATACCCAAATTACTGTAGAATGCATGAACAACACCCAATCTCCCACTTTGTTTTCTGGATTTGGTTGCAAATAACTTTTCATGTCCTCTAGGACTCTAGGCAGGCTGGTGTTGAAGATCAGGTTGTAAACTCTGGACATGATCTTATTTATGAAAATGAGCATTGTGATTCTTTTGCATTCAATTGAGATGAATTTTTCTTCAGGGAACTCTCTCTTATTTGTCTCTAGGAACATCTTCAGCAAGTATGTGTAATACCTGAAGTTCCTTAGTGATTGGAAGTTCACTAGTTGTTTGTGTACATTATCAGCTATGAATTTATCAAAACTGATACGGACTGACCGACTGGAAAAAGTTTAACAGAAAACCTAACTTGACCTCAACTACATATTTTTCATTATCCAAACCTAAAATCTGATTGAGTATGGAACAATCCCACTGGATTTCGATAACCATTACATTTACATTCATTGGCAAGGGAAGACTCTCAGAATAATGCTTGGGTTTGACATTTGTTTGCAAAAATAGGGTTTTAACTTCAGTGGGACATTCCCTATAAATCATAACTAGTTTTTCTTCCTCGAAGGGTTCAGACGCTCTGGAGGGGGACTCTGGTATGTCAAGGGCGTATTGAATGGACGGGCTATCTACTCTACACGAGACCTTCGAACCTAATTTATTTAAGATGAACTTCTCTTCCTTTGAGTATTGTTCCGCGCACCAACCTATGAATTTCGGGAAAGGGAATGCGACTTTGATGACGTAAGGGACTATGGAGGCTTGGACCACTTTGAGAAAGGGTAACTGTCTTCCTATATTATCTGACAAATTAGCTATGGACACAGAGACGGGTGAGATGGTTATTTTGGTGTCGAACACATCAGAGTCTCTGTAAATTAGGGATTCTTTGTTTGGCAGGGGATCTTGCTCTGTTACATAAAAAACGATGGGATACATTGCGATGATGAAAAATACCTGCAAATGAGTGGAAGACTCGTGAATTTTGTGTACAGTTGAGCTTCAATTTGGATGGAGCAAGTCATGACAAATTCTAATGTTGCAATATTTGAAAAACAATAAAATAATGATGAGGGTCCCCCTTTATATACACTTTTCAATTTCGAGGATGAGGTAAAGCGGTTTGGGATAGACTGCTTTTCACCCTGAAATGTATCCGGTGGCGCCACATGGTCTCAAGTTGAAACCACGGTCTTCTTATCGTCCCACTTTCAAAAATTAACATCCGCGCTAGTTCTCCACCCGATATGATCCCTGACTGTCAATTTGCGACACCTGAGATCCGTGGCCCGTCGGATCCCATCAAATATGCACTTTTGCTAGACTTGGCTTCCTTCCACTAGATATGGCCCCATCCTCCAATTTATCGCGCTTCCACACTATTTTAGCCTTCCACTAAGTCCCGAAACTTGGATCCCTTATAAAAATTGTTATAGTGATAACAGAAGTGGTTAAGAAGTGGTACCCTTGCTAGGTGTTCACTCGGAAAATGCGCTCACATCGAGCCCCTCTCCATCTAGTCATTATCGTCGGTCCCTTCACCAAGTGGGGGTGGACTTTGTGGATTGCAACCCAACTTTGGATGGGGGGTATCATCACATTATAGTGGTCGTAGGCTACTTTACTAAGTGGGTAGAGGCCATGCCTACAGTTAAATCCGAGGGGAAGACTGTCATATTCAATCAAATTATCTCCAGGTTCGGTATCCCGAGTGAGATTGTCAATGATCATGGCAGTCACTTTCAAAATGAAATGATGGAAGAGCTAGCATCCAAGATGGTTTTTAAGCACGATCATTCTTCCCCTTACTACCCTCAGGAAAATGGACAGGTAGAGGTTGTTAACAAGTCTGTAAAGACCATTTTGCAGAAAATTGTTATCCAGAACAAATCTAACCAGCATATTATGCTATATCCCGCACTCTGGCCATACCAAACCTCGGTCAAGACTACCACCATATTTTCTCCTTTCCAGTTAGTACACGGTGTGGAGTCGATCTTACCTATTGAATGAAAAACACCTTCTCTTAGATTGTCAGTCGCACTTCTCCCTGACACTTCCGATCTCGAGCGATGCCTCGTGCAGCTAGAGAGCCTTGACGAGCAACGTTGAGATGCCTCTACATCTATCAAAGCGAATAAAAGATGTGTCAAGGTCCAATAAGATAAGTCTGTCTATCCTCGATTGTACGCTAAGGGTGACTTGGTCCTTTTATATGATCAAGCCAAAGAACCACTTGGGGCAGGAAAGTTCAAAACCATGTGACACGGTCCCTATATCATGTGACATGTCTTAGAAAAAGGAGCTTATTAATTATAATATTATGAAGGGAAAATGTTGGTCGAGCCCAGGAATGGGCTCTACTTAAAAATATATTACACTTGAGCCCCAAGTGTAACTCTTTGTATACTAATGTAATTTAGTGTATATATATATTCCCTTTCTTTTTTTGTCTTCAGCTTGCTTATCGAGTTTTCCCTTGGTTGGCAGATGTAAACAGAGTCGTCGTTCTACTTAGGATTCATAGACGGAGCTAGTCTTCATACACGGAACTTGGCTTCTGCCACTTGGGTGGTTTACTCACCCGAGGGTCTATTGGTGTCTTTAGGTGGTGTATGCCTAGGGCCATCCAAAAATAATGTGGTCAAGTATAGCATCTTTATATAAATTTTGTGCGATGTGATTTTACATGGTATTCTCTCTTTGGAGGTTGGCCTTGATTCCCAGTTAGTAGTATGTTAGTTGAACGGAAATTACCGTGTGCGCAATTTTACATTACTTTGACGATTCCTACGGGTACGCCTTTTAGAATGATAATTTGATTTTATTACTTATTATCACATACCTAGGAGTTCTAATTATGTATCTGATGCTTATACTAATTTCGTTTTAGATTGGAATTTGTCACACAACTAAAGCAAAGAAAACAATCTCATCAATGTACACATTGTAATATAAGTAAAGCCGAAGAAAGATGTTTTATATATATTCCAAAAAATATGATGTTTATAGTAAAAAATTAGGGCCAACACCCTCAATACACATATACAGCCGATAATACAAAATCCATGACATCTACTCATGTAGTGTTGGATGTGTGTCATGATAACAAACTACAATGTTTGCAAGACATCGAAAGAGTCGCACCCAAGCTCTAGGCACACAAACCACCTGTCGTTGCATGGCCTCTGGTAGATCCTCTACCTGAACCATCGAAATCCTATGTGTCAAAAGAGTCAGGCTTCCCTACACGTTTTGAAGGATTCTCTCTGCTTCTCCTCCCACTGCCTCATCTCCCCAGTGCTTCCAACGATGTCATGGAAGCCCGTCCAGTCGTCGCGGACCTACGTCTATGTCACACATGTGTCTAGTTAGTACTTAAACATCATCCTAAAATATTATTGTTTTACTATACCAAAATACAAAAAAATGAAATATTTAATAAATTTGACATACCTATGTCCCTGTTGGTGGTCCCTGGTGGCAATGGCATGTTAGGGTCCCCTCAGAAGTTGATCCCTGCATAGGGGTAGTCATCTAGAGAAATGACCTGTCATCTCCACCAGTAAAAGAAATCATCGTTGTAGGGTGTGGGAACCCTAACTCCCCCATGTCATCTCATCACCTCGGTCCACCATGCCATTGCTGGATCGCGAGGTCCTTGAGGAATGATCTCGACTCTAGGTCCCAAACCTGGAACCCTCTCAAAGAAAAATATACATAATATGGATGCAAACCCAAAGTTCCTCTTGTCACCCTGATTGCATTATGTCAAATGGCTCTTCATATTAGCCAGTAGTGAGGTGCACCAATTATACACCGTGGATCTCAAAAAATCTTTGGAGTAGAACATGAGTGGCCTTGATGCCTGGTGCAACGAATCCGACCCTGTGATCTAAGTCAAAATGAGGACAACAATCTTGAGGCTTAAATTTTTTATCGCTCAGATGGGGAGTTAACTCCCGACCTTCTCGGTCTCTGTTATACAGTGAGCGTCTATGTACTCTTCTATCTTCATACCTCTCCCAGCTCTCTGGGCATTGAGGTTCACCACCTCACCCTGACGCGACAACTCCGTCAAGAAATATATATCCTCAACTTCAATCCTTAATGGTTTCCCATCAAGGTTGAAGCTCTCATTGTCTAGATCTTAGTAATTCACAAGCAACTGTAACAACCTCACTTGGGTCCTCATCCCTTTCAATGCCCAAAACTTATACAACCTACATCTTTTCAAGGCCATTTGGGCCCCCAGATCTCTTTCCACAACAACATCTACCTCCTCATGTTCCATTTACCTCCATTCTAGCACCATCCTGCCAGAGAAACATCATTTTTTAAGTTAGAATCCATAAAAAACCTTGTTTATGAACATATACGCAGGCTGCAGCATTCACAGTTGTGTATAGGGTTGAGTATACATAGTCTGTATTTTACACAATTGTGTATAACCTCATGTATACACGACCCGATGAATGGTAGCCCACGTACACCAAATGACCTAATATGTGCCTTAAATAACTCAAATTTTGAAACCTAAATACAAAATGTAATCCACTAGGAAGGAAGAGGAGGGGAAGAGGAATTACGTGGTCCAAACGGTCTTTGAGTCTGTCACTCGACGCTCCTGCAATCACCAGTTGAAGATAGGAGGTATTTTTGTCCAAAATTCACTATTTGGGTAAAAAGGTCAAATGACATAGTAAAATTTGGTTTTTGTTACTATTTATAGCATTTTTTACACACTTTACATAGTTTCAAAACGTATTTTTTCCTAATGGACTAATACAACAGTGGATTGAGTTGATTTTTGTAGTTTTCACCGGGGATTCTTGCGATTCTTAGCGTTATGTTGATCGTTCGTAAATACAAACAGGTATTTTCGCTACCCAACATATAGGATAGGTATCCATTCCATCATGCACACTTGCATTGTCCTATAATTGTCACTCATATGCTTTAGATACGAACCCATCTGTTAGCGACACAAAATGCTCTATCTGCTATAAGACGTGTCATTATCAAATGGTAGAGACTTACCAAACATGGGTACCCTAGTTAGATCCTCTACTCCATTTGGTGCCCATGCGTAGATTTTTTCCATAGGACTAGGAGTCCCTTATAGCCAATACATGACTTTATGTTGAGCCTCATTTCTCATTCATAAACATGTTGACCTATTCCTAGAGGACTCCCAGCCGAGTTTGATTTAAGCTCTTTTCTGACTCGTTTTCAAAAAGTGAAAAGATTGTTGAGTGAACTTGTCCCTTTCACACTCGTAAATTGGATTTGAAAGGAAATATATTTGGTACAAGTTTATCCCTTTTTCACACCAAGTAGACTAAGACTACGAAAAAGGACATTTTTTGGTGTTAAGTTGTGATTGCATATCATGCCCTTGCTTTCATTATTGATCCTATTGACGGTTCTCGCTTTGCGTTATAAACCATTTTCCTCAGCAATTTTGCATCCTCAACCAAGTAGAGCCTTGTTTATATCCTTTGCAACTTGACATCCTATACCTAGGAGGGAACATTCCCTCGAGTGTCCATATCTCACATGCACCTCCTTGCATTGAGCATAGGTATGTTCCATTGTTGGAACTATTTTTGCTTGCTTGTGACACTCATTTCCTCCTCTGTATCATAGCATTAATTTGACTATAAAAAACAAAAAAAGATGAGTGGGAAGGGAGTATTATCTTATATTGACAGTAGTCATGTCGCCTTTGAACAGAGAACAAAATTGTTGATTCCACTTGTCATCATAATTTTGGGTTTAGCATGGCCTTAGGAAGCTGAGCTCGTTACAAATAGTTTACTCCCTTGATGGGTTACTCTTCGAGTCCCTATGGAGAGTCTTGATTGATGTGTCCTGCATCTCATGGTTTCATCATTGAATCTACGTTGCCAAAGTCTTCCATATGTCTCGCACTCTTGTTCAAAGGATGTCTATCAACCTATTTCAACCATTCCTCAAAACTCTTGACTAACATGTCGGCCATACCCTTAGTTTGTTTCAGAATCACATGAAGTTGTAGTCCTATTACGCACCCTGGTCCTACTTTCCTCATTGGTAGGTAACCTTGAACCCAGCAGTCGACATTTCATCATTGGTCGTTGGCTGGGTGGTTTCCCTTGTGTTCGATGGTAAGACATCTATTCACACATTGGGATTTGTGCAGTGTCTTGGATGCCATTAGACTTATTGGTGGTTTCCTCATTGGCTGCTATTCAGAGGGTCTTTTTCGTGTACCTCTTTCACTTGGCACACGCGAAAGACGCACAAGGTCGTTGTTTTTTGGACATGTTCTTCGTCTGATTTCCTCCAAATCATCAAGCTCCTACTTTGTACCTCGTGTTGAATTATGAGAGATGCCTTAATTCTCTCCTTTCAGCGGGTATCCTTCCATCGACTTCAGCTCATCTATTTTGGAAATGAGACCTAGAGTCCTATGAGTACCTAGAGGCTTGCAGTCATTAGTGGTAGGTTCTCTCACCGTCGACAGTTGGGAATTCATCAATGTCTCCCGATCGATGGATTATTCAAGTGTTCGACCCCGACTCCTTTATTCACACTTGTAAGAATGTACTTGGTTCCTTGATACCTACTTTCATTATCGATAGGTTGTCTCGTGTTTGTTAACAGTATACCTCAATGACTGGTAATCAAACAAAGTCTCATTGTGTTCGACCTCAACTCCTTTATTCACATGATGTAGACTTACACCTTTGGTGGATTGTGTAGAAGACTTGAAGACATCAGTGTGTAGTCGCAGCTTTCTTGAGTTGTTGCTTCCTTTTCATTGGACTAGTACCTGTGTGACTTCAGTGATCATGGGAGATCAGATTGTACTCCATTGTATACAAATATCTTCACATTGATTTTGATATTGGTTCTACTGGGCCTTGTTCATGACTGTGATAGCCTTTGGCATATAACAACATTTGTATTTCCTATTCATGACCACAGACGGTTGTTTGGTATATTTTCACATGGATCTGCATTATAATTCAAATTGGCAGCCATGTATGTAAAGTCGATACAGATTGTAATGAGAAACTAGTTCTTCCATCTGGGTCCCCATTACTCCACTTCTGGGTTTTTATAATGTATTTCGGACATCGCATATACTCCTCTGACCTCACACATTAGGGGGCATCTATTATAGAAAGATTTGTCTCACCCCATGCAATATTGCACAGAAGGCCTTTTTCCATTTCCCTATGTAGACTTGTAATCCCTTTTTGCAAATCCCAGAGATAAAAATACATTTTTTCCACATATAATCACATTTCCTACTATACAGCATGCGTATACGCAGGTTGCACCACTACAGCCCACATACATCAGGAAATGTGCCCAAAATTGAAAAATAGTGTCAGGTTTCCATGCCACGTCACGAGATTAATGATCTATGGCCTTCCATATACTGGAAACGTTCTGACTTGGCCCTTCAGTTCCACTTGAAGGCTATAAATGGGTCAAATCCGAGCTATGGAAAAGAAGAGAGAAAATTCAACTTTGAGAGCAAAGTTACTCTAGAGGAATTATTCACTTCACATTGAGTCTGCATCCCTTTATCCTTTAAGTCTGGACACATTGTTCAGCCCCCAGACTCTTCCCTTATTGAGCGAGAACACCATTGTCTCTCTTACATGAGCTTGTCTTTGGTGGAGGATTGAAGTGGTGGAGGCCCAACTAGAAGGAACTTAGTTTCTCAGTCCTGAACTGTGCCGACACAGAAATCTATAACTTATTCACTTATGTTGATTATATCTTAATATAAATACTCTTTTCTCATCCAATTGATGTCTTGCAAATATTTGAATTATTATTCCATGTGTGTATTTGTTATGAATATTGATGGATTATGCTATTGAATGTGATAACATCATATCTTATCACCATATGCTTGTGTTGCTTGGTTGTTGAGGACTAGTTGCAAGTATATTTCTTTGGGTCAAGTGCTCAACGATGGAATTCATCAAACGTCTGGACAAGGTAGGCCTTTTATCTTGTCTTGCTGGCATATTTGTTTATATAGCATACTTGAGAATAAGAGTTGATTTATGTAGTCATTTCCGTCTGTTGTGGTTTACCCCTAGCCATAGAGAGATTTTCCTCATAACACACTCAGGAATGTTGCAGCCCATGTGTCATTTATGTGGCAATGTTGAAATCCTCAAACAACTTTTTTGGTTCTATCCATTTGCAAAGTTTACATTGGATTGGGTTGCCTCCTTTTTGTGGTTAGTTCCTTTCCACTCCCATTATTTGGAAAGCAAAATCATTAAGGGATAAATTCCCTTAGTTTTGGAGTTTCAAGTACCACGACAATTGATAAGAAAGGAAGTGATATTTCTTGTTTGAACCAAAAGGAATAATGATTTATTTAATAATAACCAACCTATTAGAATATTCACTTGGTATTATAACTCACTAATTCATGTGAATCTATACATGCATATATTGGTTCAAGTGCAAAAGGTGGAAATGGATGTGGCCCACTCTAGACTACTTTTGAACTTTTATGGAGGTATCCCCTGTACCATGAGTAGGGTACCTCTTAACAATTATTTCACCCACATAGTGTGCTCCATGAAATCCCAACACATTGAATGCATGGCACACCAACAAGCTAGTTGGGGAGTTAGAGAGAAAAAGAAACATTGGAAGAAGTGGCCTCCCTTGCAAATGCAACAAAAATGACAACTTTCTGGTGTTATCTCTCACCATATTATTAAGAGGAAAAATAACCTCATTGACCTATTGATGATGGATGGGATTTGATTGTTATTAACCTCGGGCCTATTGCATAAAGTTAAGGGTTGACCCCAAGGACCACACTAATTTATTGTTGAGTGTTGGGCTCTCCCATCACTATGTAGCCTTGATTGTGAAATTGTCTTGCTATTGAACCTTAGGTCATTGGTCTCTTCTATTTTTTCTCATACATACTATGTTTCTTTACATTTTCCCAAAGGATATTGATTATACTAGTGGGGATTTTTTGTTTCTAAACTTGCCTAATTCTGATTATCGATAGTGCTAGTGGTAACTGCATTTACAACCCACCTTTTTTTTAATATTAATAGTTGAATATGTTACAGATGTAAGGCCTAAAATTACAAAGCATCAATGAATATAAATACATAAATTCTTTCTAACCTACTTCTTTAATTACTGCTACTTAGTTTAGAATCTTCTTTCTTGATATTCTTCTACCAGCATAATATTTTCAGCATAATAATTGACAGTTTAGCAACATACTAATAGTAGTATAATAATTCACAGCAGTATAATAATTAACAACAAGCAGAAAATGCATAAGGTATTTACCTCAACCTGAAGCTTAGCTGTTTTATCCCTTTCCTAGTTGATGATGTTGGTCCTGCCCAAATTGAGTATGATCCTACCCAAAATGAGTATTAACCTCCCATCCAACTAGGAACAACCTCTCCGGCTCCCTAGTTCCAAGAATCCTTGCGGTTTCCTGGCCCACAAGCCCAAAATTCCTAGCAACAATTGTGTCCCTATGTGAGTCCTCAAGCCAATCTATCCACTAAAAAACATATTTCCTTTCTTCCTCCTCCTTCTTCCCCCAAATCTTCTTACCTCCCAAAATCCAAAGCTCCCAAAAACAAAAGATGCACTTCCCCAAGTTCTCCCTTCTCCCTTATCCTCCTCCCTTGAATCCCACTCCCTCCTTCCATTTCTCCAACCGCCTTATCCCCCATTAATTCCTCAACCACATTATCCCTCCCATCAATTTCTTCAACTACCAATTTTAATAATATTATAACAAAGTCTCCATAAAGTTATTTTAATAATTAATTAAATTAATATTTATCATTTATGATAATTACATAGTTAATTTAGGGTTGTTACATACACCCACCCTTCAAGAAACTTCGTCCCGGAGTTAGAGTAATTTCCAATACAAGGGTAATGACACATGGTTCATACATCCACATCAAATAAACAACATCATCAGTAATTAAAAAAAAAAACACGTATACATACTATTGTACATGTTCAAGGAATGCATGTGTAGCTAGCACATACAAGACTTGCGCATGTACTAATGAAAATCATTATCACACCTATAGTAATTCTTGTATGCGTCCAATCCAATCAACAAGACCATTCATTTCATAAAAGATATTAAACCAATTAAAATGTTTGCAAAATCCCTCAATTATAATAATTTAGCACAACAACCTTCATTTAGATAAGTGTAGTTCAGTTAAGCAATTATAAATATACATATATACATATTCTCTTTTCAAAAAGGGGAAAAACAATAAATTCCACTATAAGGCAAAATCCCCACACACTCTCAACTATTTCTATTCATCCTTCCTCCCTAACTTACTTTTGTCTTCCATCCCTATTCTTCCTCTGTTGAACTATCTTGGAGCGTCAACTATATTTACCTAACTCCAAATAGAACTCGTCAGCAGAAGTGTCACTCTCTTGACCAAGCTTCCCCAGCAGGCAACTAACAGTCATCATGACACGTCTAGGGGAGTGTGAGATAACACCGTCCTCCCATGACTCCAGGTTTCAAAGGATACACGGTGGAAAATGCCCTCCACCCCTTCTAATAGGACTAGGGTCCACACCCTACCATGGAACATACAGTAGCACTGTGTTGCTCATAATTTTTTCATCGTATATTCAGTTTTAAGTAGTCTCACCACCTAAAAAACCTGCATTGTTCCATATATCATAGAAATGCATTCGAACCAACATAATTTCACATACAAAGATTCATACCATATTGTTTCTCGGTCGGTGTTCACGACATCAACTTTTATTATCATTATCCTTTGGCTATTCCATAGCCCATTGACATGTAGATTAGTCTATAATACAAAATCATACATATCTATGCATTATCATCATGTAAATGAACTCAACCATAATCTCAATTCGGTATCCATGTACCAACAACTTTAAATTTCAAAATTTTCAAGTTATAAATAGATTGCATAATATCCTCATAATTCAAATAATGTTAAACATTCATAGAATTGACATTCTTGTAATAGATTACATAATATCCATCATCATTCAAATAACATTAAACATTCATAGAATTGGCATTCACATAATAGATTGCATAATATCCATCATCATTCAAATATCGTTAAACATTCATAGAATTGACATTTGCATAGGTTCATACTTCTTAAAATTTCAAGTGTATCATTAATAGTTTCACAGTGAATAGAAAATAAAGGTGATTAGGCCTCAGGTAATCCTAGTTTTCTAAGTCAAAAGGTGTCATTACATACACCCAACCTTCGAGAAACATATTCCTGAGGTGGTCAAAAAAAGTGAGGGATGATCTCGTCGTAAGGTCTCGACATCCTCCCAAGTAGCAGATCCTGGGCTATACTTGTCCCATTGGACCTTAACTTGGTCTACCAGATGGTTCCTGAGTTTTTAGACCCTACGATCCAATATGCGTAACAGTTCTACCATGAGGGTTCCAACATTCGATACCTGCAATTCCTTCCAATTCAGTTTATGAGATTCATCGGCAACATTATGACGTAGAACAGATACATAAAAAACATTATGAGTTTTATACAAGTGGGGTAGCAGTACGAGATGATAGGCAAAAGGTCTAATTCTCTCTTGGATTTTGAACGGTCCTATGAATTGAGGTGACAAATTTGTCCATGTCCCAAACCAAATGGTACTCTTATTAGGCCTAATACAAATGAAAACTTGATCTCCCACTTTATAACTTCAATTAGTCCTATGTGCATTAGCATAACTTTTATGTCTATCATGTGCTTCCTTTAGTCTCTACCTAATCTAAATCACATGTTCCTCCATCTCTTGAATCAATTTTGGCCCAACTGTCACTCATTCTTCTAACCTTTCCCAACTCAACGGTGTTATGCATGGCCTTCCATATAGAGCTTCATAGGGTAGAATTCCAACGGAGCTATGAAAATTGTTATTGTAGGCGAACTCTATAAAAGGTACGTACTTCTCCCAACGGGTTTGATTATCCATAACATACATCCTAAGCATGTCTTCCATAACCTGATTTACTCTCTTAGTTTTCCCATCTGTTTCAGGATGATAAGTTGTGCTTAAGTTCAACTGAGTCCCCAATGTTGATTGCAAAATTGTCCAAAACCTAGAAGTGAATCTGGAGTCCCTATCTAAAATTATCTTCTTGGGTATCCCGTGCAAACGGATGACCTCACTTACAAACACACGTGCCACATCAATGGCATCGTAAGTGTTTCTAACTAGAATAAAATGAGAACTCTTTGTTAACTTATCAACTATCACAAGAATGGCATTGTGTCTATGTGATGTGAGCGGCAAACCCACAACAAAATCCATAGAAATGACTTCCCATTTGGACATAGGGAAATCATGTAGTTGTAGGAGACCTGTCGAGTGGGGGTGGTCAACTTTCACTTGTTGACATTCTAGGCACTTGGAAATGAAATGGGATACATCACGCTTCATGCCTACTCAGAAGAAAATATTCTTCATGTCTGTGTACATTTTCTTCACACCCGGGTGTGCACAATAAAGTGCTCTATGGGATTCCTTGAGTATGATGCTTTGAATATATCCACCTTTAGGGATGTACATCTTTCCTTGATATCTTAATAGTCCATCTATTTCCAGACTATATCCTTCATACTTTGGATCTAATTTCCTTCCACTCTGGAGGGTTGAAGTAACCTTTAAATACCAACTATCTGCAAGGAGTTTCCCCAACACATGCTCCCTAAGATTGACTTTTAAGGGTACCAAGGAGAAGACATGTGGTCTCCTACTCAAGGAATCCGCGACCACATTTTGCTTTCCCTTGATGTACAAAATACCAAAATCGTACTCACTCATAAACTCACTCCATCGCCTCCGCCTGGCATTGAGATCCCTTTGAGTGAAGAGATGTTTTAAACTTTCATGGTCCATTTTGAGCTCAAAGTTTCGCCCCACTAGATAGTGCCTCCAAAGTTTCAGAGCTAGCATTATCGCTACCAACTCTACATCATGAGTAGCATAAATCTCCTCCATCCTTCATTAGCATGACTCCCAACCCTTGCATCGAGGCATCTGTGCATACTATGAAGTCTTTTTCCATATCTGGCACTTGTAGAATTGGTGCACTAGTTAGTAACCTCTTAATCTCTATGAATGCATTATCACATTCTTATGTCCAATCATACCTGACCCCCTTGTGCTACAAAGTGGTTATGGTTTTCTCTATTTTAGAGAACCCTTCCACAAATCTCCGATAATAACCCGCTATCCCCATGAATCTTCTTACCTCATGAGCATTTTTCGGCACTAGCCATTCCATAATGGCCTTTACCATTTCTGGGTCCACAAAGATTCCTTCACCGAAAATGATATGACCTAAATAGTGAATTTATTTCTGGAAGAAAGAACACTTCGACAACTTTCCATACAATTTGTTCTCTCTAAGGCATGACAACACCACTCAAAAGTGTTCCTCATGTTCTCTTTCGTTCTTGGAATAGATGAGGATATCATCCAGAAAGACCTGTATAAAGCGGTCTAAGTACTTTCGGAATACATCATTCATGAGGCTCATGAATACTACAAGCACATTGGTCAAACCGAAAGGTACTACAACTAACTCGTAATGCCCAAACCGAGTTCGAAATGTAGTTTTAGGAATATTTCCTTCCTTAATCCTTAACTGGTGATACCCTGATCGCAAATCAATTTTTGAGAACACCACTGCTCCTTTCATCTGATCAAAGAGATCATCTATCCATGGAATTGGGTACCTATTTTTCATTGTAGAATGGTTCAAGTCCTTGTTATCTATACACAGTCGTAAGGAACCATCCTTCTTCTTCACAAAAATTAATGGTGCACCCCAAGGTGAGACACTAAGCCTTATTAGCCCTAAGTCAAGTAGTTCTTTCAACTGCATCTGCAACTCACAAAATTCTAGCCCTGTCATCCTATACGGAGTCTTGGAAATTGGCTCCACACCAAGTTTTATCTCAATGGTAAAATCAAGGTCCCTATTAGGAGGAAACCCTGGAAACTCTTTCGGAAAAACATCCTTAAATTCCGACAATACTAGGTACTAATCCAAGGAGGGTCCTTTCCCTTCATTGACTGCTTTCACTACATATAGTCGACAACCTTGCCTCATGCAATGTTTAACCTTCATGGTCGAGAGAAAGTGTAGAGACACCTTCCTCCGTACAACATGGATCTCTACTAACCTTCCTTCATCGTCAACACAAAGCACCCTTTTTGCAAAACAATCTACCATGGCTCAATGGGCTTCAAACCAATCCATTCCAATGATTAGGTCATACGTCCCCCGAGCAGTGACGTATACCTTCAACCTAGTAGTACATGCTCATAGGTCTACTAGACAATCATCAATGCTAGGTTATGCCGCTTGTTTTTCCCCCAAAACCATCTCGACTTGTTTAAAGTCATCATGCTCGTAGGCTGCCAAACCACACTTTTCTAATGTAGAAGGTGAAATGAAACTATATGTAGCACTAGAATAAATAAAAATAATAATATTGACATGATTTAGCATACCTGACGACTCCACCACCATGGATTGATGTTCTGTCTGGCGATTATTAACCGTTGCATAAATCTGGTAGCTACTACTCACTCTTCCCATTGGGGCCTTTCCTTCTCTATGCACAAATCCTGCTTGCAACTCTGGGCAGTCACGCTGGTAATGGGGTCCTCCACACCCCCAACAAGTAACACGAGATAGAACCTACACACTGCCCTATGATGGTCTTTGAAATGAGTTCCTTCCCCTAGAGCCCCTACCCCTACTTGTTTCTCCCTAAGAAGGTCGTGGACCTGCCTACGTCGTTAGTGATGAGTGGGATGTTGCACTTGTTTCCATTGAAATACATGTAGCAATTGTTCTAGGTGAAACTCTATTACCATAAGGAGGTGGCCTAGAGCTTCTTCCCCTGGAGAAGGTCCTAGGGGCCTTCCCCATGAATCCAAGATGTTGTGGAAAGGTTGATCTCATACCTTCATTTAAGCTCATGTGCTCCTCTACATAACATGCATTTTCAACTGCTTTAGCTACAGATGACAGTTTCCACATCTGTACCATGGCCCTTATCTTAGGGTTTAACCCATACACAAAACGTTATGTATGTCATTGATCAGTATCCATGTACGAGACATATTTTACCAACTCCATGTACCTGATCTCGTACTCTTCCACGGTCCTGTTTCCCTTAACTAGAGAATGAAATGCTCCCACCTGTTGTTCCTCGTAGTAAGCTGGAAAATATTTCCTCTAGAACCTTTCCTCAAAAAGTTCCCATGAGATGGTGTTTGGGGTAAGGTGCAACTGCCTCTCCAAGTTACCCCACTAGTTCAAGGCACTGTGCCTCAACTGAAAGATTGTTATTTTCTCCTTTGATGTGGAAGCATAGTCTCTTAAGGTGAAATATCATGTCATTCCTTCCAACCATTCCTTTGCAAGTTCACTTGCACGACCCCCGACAAACTCTAGGAGTTTGATCTTCTGTAGTTCTCTGGTGATGTCCCCGGGTGGAGGCCCTCCCTCTAAGTCCCTCGATGCTTCAGGGTTACCCACTCCAGATGGTGGGGGTTCCACTTCAACATCTGTTGACTGACACCCCTTCAAAGTCTCATTAATATCCTCCAAAGAGCACAAAATGAGAGCTAATTCATGCGATGGTGATGGCAGCGCCGACGTTGGCGGTCCTTACGACGATGCCCCTCTGCCTCGATTTCCGACCTTGGTCCTAACCATCTTGAATAATTGAATCTTCATCAAACCAAATGCTTGTCAGGGAAGAGTCTAAGGCAATTCACATTCTCTCAACTTATACTTGTAAACATAAGGTTACGCGTAATTTTTATTTTTTTTACTTGTCTATAAACAAACATTACTCTCTTTAGGGTAAGTGGCTAAAGGTCGAGGTAGAAAGCATCTAAGCTTGGTATCATGGTAGGTATCCTTCTAAATTTCTCACCTTGCTAGTTGCGTTAGCACTGTGGTATCCTCGCCCCTTACTCTAACTGGCTTTCTTATTTAAGTGTCTATCCCTTCCAGGTTGTAGAGCCCTCTTTATTAAATATATTTTAAATAATTAATATATAAAACAATCTTTATTTCTTTATATTATACTATTTAAACAAAATTATACTATTTAAAACTTTAAATTTAAAATAATTAAAAATTATACAAATATTTAAACATAATCGAATAAGGTTGGGCATTGTGGGACCTCGCATGAGGCCACGT